>MJUU01028747.1:1356-30532 GCA_002080025.1 Modiolus philippinarum
TGTTTCCTTTCTCGGCCTTTTCCATTATAGAGAGCGTCTCGTGCGATCCATGTCCATCAAGAATTAGTAGCTGTGGACGGTGTGCACCGCAATGTTGGAGAAATACCTCAGAAAACCATTTCGCACCAATTTCATCATTCATCCAGGCCCTCTCTTGATGTGTCCACACGGTGTTTTGGGGTGCTTCCGCAGTATTGTAACCGTATAGGGATTAAGTTGTCTTACCTTTACTATCAACATCGGCGGCATGGAATTACCACAGGCATTTACACACGCCATAATAGTAACGTTTGATCTGTCATTTCCCGTTCGACTTACAGTATTACGGGAACCTTTCATAGCTACAACGTTGGTTGGTGAGTGGCAAAGCTCGTCCGTATGCCAAATAAATTCAGGTTTGTTTGATAAGTTTAATTTAGTTCTGACCTCTTAAAGTTCATCCGCCGTGCGCGGTCCCGGCTTATGAATAGGCCCGCAGCATCCTCTGAGCTTGGAGTATGAGTCTTCCTAACAGAGGACCCCGAGGGAACCCCGGGATATAGAAATAGGACCTAGTATCTCCGGCTTGCGGGGTGTGACCCCTCCTAAACGGAGGCTGACCCCGAGGGTCCCGGGATATAGAAATAGGACCCATTCCGTGGTTGTGCGGGATTAATAAATACACAACCCATCTTTCGGATGGGATGTAAACTCAGGTCCACGTGTTGGAAGAAATGCCACGCTTCCTGCACGTTAAAGAACCCTTGTAGCAAGCTCTTTTTGGGGTGGTCCGTAGGTGATCGGCTACAAGGCTAAATTCCCCGCCCTTGATGATTTCACCCTACTTTTCCAGTGGCAGTCAGAATTTCCCGTCCCATGGCCCTTTCCATACCCCAAAGTGATTATTTGTTAACAAACTTGTTCTCGTCTTGATATAGCTGAAATATTGCTGAGTAGACGTTAAACAATATTCAATCAATCAATCTTAAAGTTCATCAAAATACTTTTCCACAACTTCCTTATTCATCATGCACGCTCTGTTTGTCTCGAGCTTTTCGGGTTTTCGAAGGCTTATCTCTTGATGCCTTTTTGCAAAAGCATACTACCAATCTTTGCCCGGAACCCCATTGTTAAATTTGGCAACGGATGTATGTTTACACAAGGTTCCAACTTTAAGTAAAAGTTGCCTCTTCGACACCCCGAAACCTTTTGGTGCCGCCGATGTTGTTTTTTTTACTATTTCATTTTCAATTTCTTTGGATATGTAAGGCGAGCGTCCACTTTTTGCATCTATTGATACTTTTCCTTTTAAGCGATCATTTATTGTCGATTTAAGAATATTAAACTTCTGTTCAGCTTTTCTTAAGCTCATTCCTCCGCGGACAGCTACTACTTCATTTTGTAATTTTTCTTGGCTGTGTTTAGAATATCTTTCTCTCTTGTCCGGGATGTACTTTTTAGGCATCTGAAAATATAAAAGTTCTACAATAACAATTTACATAAGAATAAAGCTATGAAGCAGACAGGTGGGTGCCTTTCTCCTTTCTCCCGCCATTTTCTCCCTTTTCCCGTCACGTCTCTCTTTTCTCCCGTTCCTTTCTCATTTCTCCCAGCTTCTTTTTTCTGCCCCTTTTTCCTTTCTACTTCCCCTTTTTCCTACACCCTTTCTCTCACTCCTCCTATCCCCATTCTCTTACCTATCTCTCTTTTCATCCGGTTTCCTTTTCCTGCGCCTTTTTTTCTATCCAGTTTCTCTCACCCCTCTCTCCTTTCTCTCGCCGGTTCCTTTTCCTGTGCTTTTTCTCCTATCTCCTTTCTCTAGCCCGTATTTTCTTTCTCCCGACTCCTCAGCTATAGTATATTGGAAAAGTATTTTGATAAGCTTTCGGGGGTTTCAATTTAGTAAAATTTAGCTGAACGTATAATCATGTTTTTTTTTTTTTGTTTTTGTTTTTTTTATCAATTTTGTACCTGTTTGTTCTGTTGCTAACATTTGCTTCGTGTTTATTCCTATTGTTGTATTCGTTTTTTTTTTTCTTATTTTTCTCTTTCTGTCTGTTGCATTGGTTTTCATTTGCCGTTTATAAATATCTTAAAGCGGCACTTTCCACACTATTTTGTTGACCTCTCTCATAACTAGACATTTATACATAACCAGAATGTTAGGGGAGTGGTCGGGGCTACGGAATTTGGCCGTTATGAACTACGTGCGAAGTGTTATACCGGGGTCAAAAAAAGGGTGGATACGGAAAGTCATGTTTAAACCGGATTTTCTCATTGAAAACGACACAACGCGAATTCGGAAAGAGAGTTGCACCCGTCCCCGTCAATCATTATAAGGGCATATCGGAGATGAGACAAGATACATGTAGAATTCAGTCGAGATATTTTGCAAACCATATTGAATGATTAGTATTGAATATCATGCCACTTGGCTCTAACTTCCAGATATTTCATGCAATAATATCACCCCTTTCTGAAATAAGCACTAAACCAGTGGCGGATCCAGGGGGGAAGGGGGGGACAAGGGTGCCTTAGGTTGGAAAATATTAAATATTCCTAGGGTTTCATTTATAAGAAAATTGGGTTCCGCCCCCTCTTGATGAAAAAATAGCCCCCCCCCCCCAGCAGAAAGTCTGGACCTGCCTCTGCTCTAAACCCAGAGTGTTTATAAGATACACAAGTTCTTTGATTAACTCTGCTAAGAGATTCATTTTATATTTAAAAAAGCAAAAAAGTGGACGAATTTATCCTAATACGCTTTTAAGTGTAGGGTAAGTTCGGACACAACAAAAATTGAATAAATTTTTCATGTTTTCATAAAATTCTGACATAATTATATTGTTTCTGGATAATTTGTGAGAATTGTTTCATATTCAAATATGTACCCAAAGAAAAAAGTGTTTACTCACCTTAAATCAGATCTTTATTTTCACCATGAGCAAAGTCCTTTTAAAATTGCCGCAGCTTAAACTTTGTAAACACGTGTCAGCTTGGCTAGTCCGGATCCGATTTGAAAATTAAAATGCTATTGTTTTACGGTTATGAAATTCGGAAACTCTTGGGAATTATCTAAATGTTTATATAGGGACGAAGGCACAAAAGGAGTTAAAGAGAAAGTAAAAGGTACTAAGAAAGGACTGTCCGAAATATACCGATGTCCGAATTTCACCGTCATTACCCTAATAATCTATAAATATCAATCAATACAAATATCACTTATGTCTTGAATAAAATATATCAAATGTTCATATTGTATAAACGTTGTTGATACATATAATTAAACCAAATTACAGCGCCATTTAAAGCAACTTGAGTTGTGATTTTTCATGGCTTCAGAAGAATTCATAATTTCAAGCTATAATATTCAGAAACAAAGCAATTTCAAGTCTAATTCATCGTGCTAACATATGAAAAAGCTTGAAAATTAAAGAAAATATAACATGAAATAATTATTCACTGCCATGAAAAAATGTATTCTCTGGATGAACTGCATGCCTGCGACCTCAGGTCAAATGTTCCCGATACATGCGTAACAAAAGTGTTTATACTAACAACATGTCATGGTCTGATAAAAGCATGTGCAATGTTGAAAAAGAAAGCTGAAGGGTAACTGTGTCATTATTGTTTACATTGCCAAAATAATAAAATGCTACCCATATTATCCCTACAAGGATGTCCTAATTTGTTTGAAATCTAAATGATCGATTTATAAATACTTCCACGTGTACATTGTACTCGTCAATTGTACCTTATTTTACCTCGTATGTATTACGTAAGCTTTAATAAGGGTAAGGGTAAATAATGTTGAATTTAGAGAAGGGGGATGCATTGTACTGGGGAAGAAGAGACAAACCGCCTACCGCTACACCAGCCCTCCCTTAAATAGCATAAAAATGATAAAGCATAATGTGCATAAAGGATGTTAGTTCCCAAATGAGTACATAACAATATGATATAAAAATATTTACAATAATTACTATTCCAGAAATAGAAATATTATCACTAATTTAAAAAGCAATATGTAACTTAACTTGAAAAAAATAAGAATTTTCCATTTCTCTGAAGTGCAGTCGTACATACGGTATAGGTGGAAGATAAACTTCCTTTCCATATCACTGTTTTCAGTTGTATTACTCCTAACTGTTTTCTTGTTGCATTTAGAGAGTATGCCGACAATTCGTTTTTCATCCTTTTCATTGTGTATGACTTTGATATCTGATTTCTTGTTACTTTCTATCCTAACAAATGTGTTGCAAAAAGTATATGCACATTCCCACTTAATAACATTAAGTATATGCCTTTCTTCCCAGTGACGTTGATACCTTGTCTAGGTGGAAAATTTCCCCCTCCATATTGTATCCTTCAACAGGGCATGTCATGTCTACCTTGTAAGCAAACCCAATTTCGTCTGGGTACTGATCAAACGAATCATCATCTGCCATTAACTCCAATGGATCCTCAAATGACATCATTCTAAAAATATAAAATCTTAAATACAAAAGCATAGCAATGGTTTTCCATAGAAGGCAAAAATCTGCTTGTATGTCCTGTTTATTATTGAGTCCATTTTCTAGCTTAATCTTAGAGTTTACCTTGTTATTTGTCATTATGCAATTTGGGTATTTCTTGTATTTTGATTTATTTATATTGCGCTATTTTTGAACTATTGTAATCAGGCAAAATATATATGTACGCTCAAACCGAAAGCAGCAGCCCATGGTTTAAAGAAATACGCGTATGGTCATTTGCCATACCTTCTTGTAAACTCGTAAACCGAATATTCATCAATTGTCGAGCTTTGTATTGTAACATCACGATAATAAAAGGAATTCATTTCTGGACAAATTAAATTATTATAAGTTGTACCATCACACTAATTATATAATGTATATGTATGTCTTCAATGTGATTTGATCTGCTCTGAAGGGACATTATTTGTCGAAATGCGCATATATGCAGAAATTACATTGACGGTATCATTGGTATTTTTGTATTTGGTATGCGTCCCTTTCTTTTGGTTATTTGTTCTCTAACAGCTATTACACATATTTCGGTTCATATATTTCCAAATGTTCTGATTTGATCTGCACTGAAGAGACATAAGTTGTCGACATATGCAGAAACTATAATCATGGTATCTTCGGTATTTTGTTATTTCTACAAAGTGCAAGTACATATTTACACTCGAACTACTAGTAATCCGAGATTGTGGTTATCGCAAAATATTCAACGAATGATCGAATAATGCAGCAATTCAGGAATGCGCCGCATGAGTGAATATAACGTTTTTCGATTATCTGTTGAATAATTTCGAAGATCACAATCTCGGATTAGTTATTGCTATATTATATAGATCTTTCTCTTATGATGCTCAATTATTATCTGTTCCTTGCACGGATAGTTATTTGTGGTACACAACGAGACTTTGAAGCTGGAGTTAGATATGAATTTGTTGAATCGCTTTTATAGGAATTTCATTGGTCGAGCGCAAAGTAATAAAACATCATGCGTGATGTGCTATTACTTTTTCGACGTTTTTATCGGACATTTTTGAAATCTCGTTGGCCATGATTAACGTTACCTAGCAACGGTGTTATTTGAAACAAAAACAGCAGTTCCGCAATAAGTATTCACTGCATTTATTTATGAAAATCATAAGAGAAATAGTTTTAACAACTCGAATGAATTGTATATCGCTGGATATCAACTCTCGTTATGTATTTTCAAAAATAATATACTCTCCAAAGGCTCGTTTTCTATCTTTTGATATTACATAACTATAGTTGATATCCATCGATATACAATTCTTTCTCGTTATGAAAACTTTAAATTTAATTCAAGCTACATTGCGTGAACTATGTTTTCGCTGTTCATCCGCTGAGGTGTTTACTTAACAACAATGTTGACAACATCTATTTTGACGTCATTTCTTGGAGTGAAATAATAAAAAATAATTTCACCGTAAATTATGACTTATATTTCACTGAGAATTTTCAATTTTTCAGCACCCTATTTATTATCATCTGTGTTATACTTATATAACTAAATTATATAACTTAAATATCACATATACTCTTTACTACATGACTGATACTTTTTACAACAGCATGATATTTGAAATATTGTGATAAAACAATCTAGAAATTAACTTTCAAGGGAAATAACTTCACGTTTTATATACTTAGTAACAGTTTGTATAAAATATTTAAAAAACCTACCACTTGGGTAGTGATATCTTCTACGACCTCTAGATTGCAGACTGTAAATTTACTATGGAGCACAATAGAGAAAACCAATAAAAAGCGATAATTCAAGTAAATATTTTACAGCAATATTTACGAAATCACCCAATTTCGCCTCTTTCTTAACAACGGGCGGGCCGGACCATATTGACCAAAACCGATCCAAATCTTTAGTTTACACCTAGGCAAGTTTTGTTCAAATATCCAAAGATTGATCAATTGGAACTCAAGTTGTTTTGCTAAGAACAAGTGTCTACAGACTTTTCATAATTTGACCTTGATTTTTTGTGGTTGTATATAAATAGATAAAAGGGTTTAATTGTCGTTTCGCATTTCACTTGTTTGTTTAAAAACCTTGATGTTATAAAATGTAATGTTAAACAATGATTCTCGCTGGCAGCTACTAGTAATTAAATTGAATTAAGTGTAGACCTATTTCCACCTTTCTTGAAAAGGACCATATTAAAACCATTGTTCCTAAGTTTGGTTCTAGTTGGCCAAGTGCATTCAGAGATGAAGATGGTTAAATATATTTTCCATTAGGGTCAAATTTTTTCCGCTCTAGCTGCTATCGTGCATGAGGAGCATACTTGCCGGACATATTTTATTGTATAGGGGACGACCAAAAAAGTATGATGGAACCAAGTTTTCTTCCTTTTTTTCTTTGTGGCTTCAGAAAATAAGATATTTGATGCAGATTTGCTGGACACGTTTTTCAAGGAGGACAAACTAAGGTCCATTCTGGTTAAGTATGGTTCCAATTTGCCAAGTACCTTCAGAGGAGATCTTTGAAAAAGTATTTCAATAGGGCCCAATGTTAAACTTAGTTTCCTGGGGCAGCCATTTTTGGCCAGGTGCAGACTTGCCTGACATATTTTCAAAAGAGGACAACCAAAGGACTATTATGAAAAGGTTTGGTGCCAGTTTCCTTTTTGTACTCAGAGATCTTTGAATGATTTTCCTTTGGTTTCAATGTTAACTCAAACATCCTGCTGGAGGCCACTTTGGATGCGATTTGGAGTTGCCGGACATATTTTCGAACAGGGACCAATAAAAGATCATTGTGACTAAGTATAGTTGCATTTGAATATGTTTCCCCATAGGGTCCAATGTTAAATGAAGTTCCCTTCTTGTGGTCATTTTTAATAAGATGTGGACTTGCTGGACACATTTTTAAATGGGACAGTCGAGGGACTTTTGTGACAAAATTCAGCTTGCTTTGTAGCTTCGTAGGAGAAGACTTAATTGTTTTTTTATAGGTTCAAGTGTTAAACTGTTACTTGCTTGCAGCCATCTTCGACGCGAATTTGCTGGACACATTTGTTCAAAGGGGACCATCTAAGGTCCGTTGTGGCCAAGTATTGTTCCAGTTGGCAAGTTATTTCGGGGGAGAAAATCTTCCAATATGTTTTCCATCGGAGTCCAATGCCTAACGAAATTCCCTGCTTGTGGTCATTTGGGATAAGATGGGTATATCGTGACCAAGTTTGGTTAAATTGGCTTTGTTGTTTCAGAGGAGACCTTTGAATGCTTTTCCTTTTGATCGAATGTTAAACTGTTTCCTACTGGTGGCCATTTTGGATGTGATGGAACCTGCCAGATAAATTTTAAGAGGGAACAAAATAATGACTATTATGACAAAGTATGGTTCCGATTGTCCAAGTACTTTCAAGGAAGATCTTTGAATAGGTTTAACCATAAGGTCGAATGTTAAAATAAGTTCCCCGCTGGCAGCCATTTTGGATGAGGCGCGACTTACCGGACAAAGTCTTCTTACAAGATTTGAATAAAATTCTCTATTTGGATTCAGAGAAGATCTTTGAATGCTTTCCCATTAGGTCTAATGTTATACCATGTTCTATGATGGCAGCTATTTTGGATTAGATGCCGACTAACGGAAACATTTGTCAAAGTGGATCTACTATGGTCCATTGTGATCAAGTTTGGTTCCAACATACTTTATCCGAGATCTGGTATTTAGATTCACCATTTTTTGTTTGCCCACCCAACGTCACAAATATGTCCAACCCATTTGACCAAGAATGTTCTTAAAAGCATAATTTCGTGACGTGGTGAGGCTTTATTATGTGACGTTTTCTAAACTGTGACTTCTTGAAAAGTGGTTTGTTAAATCCGAAGACAAGAGCTGGATATGGTCTACTGACTGTTCTTTCCAAGGAGACTCTCTTCGAATGTCTTTGAAATGAGTCGAATGTTAAACTAAAAACCGAACAGTGGTCATCTATAAGATGCGGACTTATTGGTTTTCAAAAGGGTGCTATCCAAGGTCTATTGTGACCAAGTTTGGATTGAATTGGCCATGTTGTCTCAGAGGTGGATATCTTAATAGGTTTCCAATAGAATCCAGTGTTAAACTAAGAGCACCATCTTCGATGCGTTGCAGACTTCCCATATCAATTAGGATATACCGATAGGACAATTTTTAAATAAATCCAAATGTATAAGTTATTGCCCTGTTTTTTTTTTGGGGGGGGGGGTCATAACTGGTATTTCCTACATCTTGTCTCTCATTACAACAGGTGTTTCTATGTCATTGAACACTATGCCCCGCCAGTGATCATACATTGTTCGTGAAAATCTCTCAAAATTAAGTGGTATTTAATAGTTTTAGGAAATTAACGAAAACTAGAATCCAAGACTTTTGCAATTTACTTGTTCCAAATGGCTTTTTCAACAAAACTGAATTCAAAACTGTATGATTGCTACGCAAATTTTTTTAAAAAGTGGTTTTTGTGTGATTCAGGGGATTCATCATAACTGGAATCAACAAAGTTACTGAAAAGTGTTGATCTGTAAACAGGAAATTTCGTTATGCTGTACACGTGTTTCAAGGAGTAACCACTCATCAGCAGCAGTAAAATAAAATAATATGGAAAGCCATAATCCAAGAGAAGTTCAAAAAGAAGTACTCATTTCCAAAAATATCGAAATAGGAAGCCAAATCCAGTACCAAGCACATCTACCGGGTGCCATACACGGAAAGAAGCCTCATTATTTTTAAGTGGTTAGAATTTTGATAAAACAGTAAATTTCTATAACACGCAAGGTAAAATTTTCATGTCTGACTATTGGGCTGGTAAATGCCCTAGGGTACCTCTGGTCCACCAACAAGGGCATCGGCCCAATGGTTCAAAATATAAAAAATACCAAAGTTGCATAAAAAACAGGAAATTTCGTTATGCTTTACACGTGGTTCAAGGAGTGACCTTGAAACACGTGTACAGAATGAATAGAAATGAAAAAATGTAAGGTAACAAGCTAAAATTCCACAAAATTAAATGAACTTCAGAAAATTTATCAAAATCGCAATCACGAATTTTGCAACCCAAGTTTTAAACATGACCAATTTAACCATGTTTATTGAAAAAAAGACATCTACATTTTTGCTAGGTAAAATTTACAAAATGAGTTGCAGAAAATTAAAAAAAATAATGAATTTAGGATTTTTTTATTCCGCTATCGAAAATTGGTGTTCTGACAAAAACGAAATTAAACCAGAGGCTCACACGAGCCTGTTTCTGTCACCTGGCCACTGGTTTGAATGTTATCACAGAAATAGCAACTGTTATTCCATTATGGGCATGATAAAAATTACTTCAAAATCATTTTAGTTTTATATTTATCAAATAATTTTATTTTTCTTTTGTTTTGTACCAGTATTTGTTTTCATTTCTATCTTGTGTGTGTCATGAAGTGTCTGTTATTCAAGCCAATAGACTGGTTTCTAAGAGTCAATGTGTTATATGTAAGTTTAATGGTTGAAGTTTTTGATACATATGACTAACTTGTTTAATTCTCTATTTAGTTATTGTATTATGTCTTTTTCCACAGTTGATGGAAAAAATCTCTTTTTCTGTTTTGTTTTGAAATATCTTTTGCTGATTGGTGGCATTGAATCAAATCCAGGACCTCAGATTAATAACAGAAAAAATATACGAATAGTTCATAATAATATTTGTAGTATATTTCCTAAATTAGATCTCATCAATCATGAATTTAAAGACTATGATGTTATTTGTATTACCGAATCACATCTTGATAA
Source organism: Modiolus philippinarum (assembly GCA_002080025.1). Classification (NCBI taxonomy): domain Eukaryota; kingdom Metazoa; phylum Mollusca; class Bivalvia; order Mytilida; family Modiolidae; genus Modiolus; species Modiolus philippinarum. Next base: position 11,644 of record MJUU01028747.1, read on the forward strand.
TTCAATTGAAAATGATAGATTAAAACTAGAAGGATGCAATGTCCCAGCACGACTTGACAGAAATTGACATGGCGGCGGGGTTATGATGTATATAAAAAATAATTTGTATTATAAAATTAGAAATGACTTGAATATTACCGATATTGAATTGTTATGGATTGAAGTTCGAAATAGTAATAATGACATCTTTTTAGTTGGTGTTTTATATAGACCCCCAAATTTAAACTCGCAATTTTGGGATTTATTTGCGGAGTCTTTAGACAAAGTCCTTGATTGTAATCTACCTGCTTTTATTGCAGGTGATTATAATTGTGACATGTTGTTAACTTCTAGTGGTACTTTTAAAAGATTTCTATGTCAACTAAACTTAGAAAATGTAATTTGGGAACCCACAAATTTTACTTCACAAGTCGGTACATGTATTGACTTGTTCATCACAAATCGAAAAAACTTTGAAATTTCATCAGAAGTTTTACCTCCAGTTTGTAGTACACATTCACCAGTATCCATAGAAATAAATTTCAAGACTTTCAAACAGTTAGCATTTAAACGTCAAATAAGGAATTTTAATTCTGCTGATTTTGAGGCCCTTAATAATGAATTTGTAAATACAGATTGGGATAATATGGTCTTTAACACTAATAACGTCAACGAAGTTTATTCAAATTTCATTTAAGCATTTGATGAATGCTGTAATAGATTTATACCTACTAAAATTATTACTGTTCGTCCGGATGACAAACCTTTTATGAATAATACCATTCGTAATAAAATCAGACACAGAAACAGGCTACATTACAAAGCTAAACATTCTAATAACCCTTCACATTGGAGAAATTTTAGGGAGGCAAGAAACGAGGTAATAGATTTGGTAAGAAAAGCTAAAGATGATTATAAGAAAAAATTAACGTCACAATTGGTAAATAAAAATATTCCTCCTGGTAAGTGGTGGCGTATTGTAAAATCTGTCTCTCAGTTTACAAAAAAGGGAAGCTCCCCCTTTTTTGGAAAAAGATGGACAATTTTACATCCACCCTATAGACAAAGCTGAAGTTTTGAATTCTCATTTTGCAGGTATATCTGTCATAGAAGGTGAACCTCCAAATCCAAATTTTGTTGGACCACCTCATTTGAAATTTCTGAGGGGGAGGTTTTAGATCTATTACAATTATTAGATATTACTAAACCAGCTGGTCCAGATGGTATTAGTCCTAGAATATTGAAAGCAGTGGCTGTTTCTGTGTCTTAACCCTTAACTAAACTGTTCAACCTATCACTTAATCAAAAAGTAGTGCCATCACTGTGGAAGGTGGCTCATGTGAACCCAATATTTAAGGGTAAAGGTAGTCCACACTCTCCACAGAACTATCGTCCAATATCTGTTATCAGTGTAGTTTGTAAATTAATGGAGAAAATTTCATTTAAACATCTATTCAATTATATGAAGGAAAACAAACTTCTCTCTAGATTTCAGTCTGGTTTTCAACCAAATGATTCCACAATTAATCAGCTTGTTGAAATTTACTATACAATTATTAGTATGAAAAAGGAAGGAAATGGGGTAAATGTCAAGGAGACAACATCCCATATCCAGGTTAAAACGACCCAAAACAACATCTAGGGATCACCATATGGTCTTCAACACAGTGAGGAACCTCACACCATATAGTAAGCCCTAAATGGCCCCGAAAGGTTAAAAAATGAATAAATCAATGGAAACAAACCACATCCAATAACCCAAATATAAGAAGACAAGGACAAGCCAACATGACCAACATATTCCTGACTTGGGACAGGCGCAAAACTTGCGGTGGGGTTAAACTCGTTTTCTTGGGTCCAAACCCTCCCCCTATGTGTGGTGAATGGCTAAAAATAAATACACAAAAAGACTCATAGTAAAAATCAAACTAGAAAAAAGTCCAACTTATCAAGACGAGTACCCTTACATAAAGTACATAAAACATGAAGACAATACACACAGGTACTGTCCGGACAAATGCTCACAGTTACTGACAGCTAGCTAAGGACATAATTTCCGTTGACTATGATATCAAGCCTTCTTACATAAGAAATTTCAATTGAAATACTTCTAAATAGATTTGGTATAACAACATCATCAGTTATGAAAGAAGAACATGATACTGTGCAATGCCAAATACTGCCAATATGAAAAATTGTTTAAATTTAGTTATGGTGTAAAGCATTAAGAAGATGATCAATATTTTTGCCAACAATAACCAGAAGTAAAGATTTAACAACAATGCTGTATTTATATCCTTTATGAATAAGTTTGTTCAACGAATTAATAAGTTTGGAAGGACGATTTTTGAATTTATGCGCTTTGTAAATGATATTACCATAGAAGTTTGGATGTGAAATGCCCTGATGTATAAGAACCCTGCATGTAGAACCAAATTTTCTTAATAAGTCAATGTATCTATAGTAAAATTTAGAGAATGTTTTTATCAATTTATGATATCTAAACCCTTGATGCAGAAGTTTTTCAGTGAGACAAAGATTTCGGTCGTTGAAGTCAGAAACATTCCTACATACTCGTGCATATCGAACAAGTTGTGAAATGTAGACCCCGTAAGAAGGGGCTAACGGAACATCGCCGTCGAGATGGGGGAAATTGACTATAGGGAATGCGAAATCATCCCTTTTATCATAAACCTTAGTGTTTAACTTTCCTTGATTTATTGATATATCAAGATCAAGAAAAGGAGTATAATCACTGCTGCTATTGGATTTATTTAAAGTAAGTTCTGCAGGATAAATTTCATCTGTAAATTTAGAAAATTCAGGATTATTTAAAGCCAAAATATCGTCCAAATATCTATATGTATTGTTAAATTTATCCACTAAATGCTGTTTAGAAGGGTCTTTTTGAATTTTAGCCATGAATTGTGACTCGTAGCAATAAAGAAAAAAATTTGCTATGAGAGGTGCACAGTTGGTACCCATAGGAATACCTATTTTTTGCTGATAGACTGTATCGCCGAAACGAACAAAAATATTATCAAGAAGAAAATTTAATGCTTTTATCATTGACAAGTCCAGTCGGTATATTTGTCATGTTTGTCGTCACTGAAAAACGATTTAAATGTATTGCAACAAATGTACGTACATCCTGATTTTTTGAAGGACCATTTGATCAAATACGAAAATTTCTCTTTGATGAGTGTAGCGGTAATGTAGTATAGAGGTTAGAAAAATCATAGCTATCGACGGAGATGTATGCTTCATTAACAGATCGAAGTCTTTCCAAAACTTCTACCGAATTTTTAACACTTCAAAAGTAGTTAATTCCACTGTATTCATAACATTTGTTGCTAAAGTTGATGACGAGATTTTTTATGGTAGTAAGTGCACTGGTCAATAAAACAGAAATATGTGTAGTTGAACATTTACTTGATCCCGAAATAAAACGAAATTTGAAAGGATTTTTGTGTAGTTTAGGAAGCCAATACATAGTAGAAATGCTTTTATAATTAGAAGTTGCTTTAAGTTCAGCTGTAGCTATCATGTGATCATCAGTTATTTGTGTTTCTGTTGACGTGGTAGCTTGAAATGTACTAGAATTTGTAATTTCATTCCGAAGCACCTCCATGTAATACTTACGTCAAACAACGACCACATTATTGGCTGCTTTATCTGCCGGAACAAATATATATTCTTTTTTCAATTCTTTTAATTTCTGTTTGATTTTTGAAAAAGCAGGAATGGTATTTTGCTGCTTATAATGTGTTTCAAAATGATTTATTCGGATATCAACAACTTCCATGCATTTGTTAATGAAAGTGTCTAATGATTTTTTTATCCGCATTTTCTCTTTTACACCACTTTTTACAGAATGACATGACGGCTTTTTTAATTACATCACGACAGTCCTTCCAAATTAGGACGATAATTGGGTCCTTTTTGGAGAAAAGTTTTTACCTCTCGGTCCTGGACGATGTTGAGGTCTCCTGTAATAACATAATATGGATAGAGGGAAAGATGTCAGATTTGTCTTCTGTGATATATCTAAGGCATTTGACAAAGTTTGGCATAAAGGTCTTATTCTTAAATAAAACAATGTGGAATCAATAACCAATTATTATCATGGATAGAAAGATATTTGTCTGATAGACAACAAAAAGTTGTTACAGAAGGTTTTTCTTCTTCATTGAAAGGCATTCATGCAGGTGTTCCACAAGGGTCTGTTCTTGGCCTTTTCTATTTCTAGTATATATAAACGATATAGTTGACAATATTAATAATAATATTCGCCTTTTTGCAGACGATACTTCTCTGTTTGTGATTGTTGACAACAACCTTGATGAATCAGCAATTTCATTAAGAAATGATCTTGATATTATTTCTAAATGGTCCAAAAACTGGGCTGTTCAGTTTAACTCTGAAAAAACCAAAAGTATAGTTTTTACTCGAAAGTCTAGAGTCCATCCTCCAGTTCATTTTGGACTCATGTGTACACTTTGTTCAATTACTATTATCTAAATTTATGTAAATTCTAAAACCCAAGGATAAACTCCCTCCATCGTAGTTTTGTCCTTAGCTATATTTGATATTACTGATTATTCGGATTTCGTTTGGTTTTATGCATTTTATATCTTCTTTGAAATTATGGATTTCCTTTGTTTGGGTTCTAGTGCTGCTGATGAGGAATAAATTTCCGAAATGGCCATACAGCTCATTAAAATTAATGCAGTTGGAGTTGACATATGTGTTATTGTCTCATGTTCATTTACTCCATATCCTTTCGTAAAATATTTAATGGTAATATTATTGTTGAAACTGAAAATCATTGTCATCTTGGTTTAACATTACAGTCTGCTGGCACGTGGAGAATTCATATTGATAATATCTACAAAAAAGCTTGTTCTCGTATCAACATTCTGCGTAGCTTAAAGTATTTGCTGGACAGGAAATCGTTAATTTGTCTCTACTTTGCTTTTATTCGGCCTATCTTGGAATATAGTGATGTTGTTTGGGACAAGTGTTCACAAACTGAATCTGATCTCCTTGAATGTGTACAAGCTGAGGCAGCTCAAATTATAACTGGGTTAAGAAGAAATTCATCTAAACAAAAATTATATAAGGAGCTTGGTTGGGAAACTCTTAGTAACAGAAGAAGGAATCACAAACTTATCTTATTTTTCAAGATATTAAATGGCTTAACTCCTTCTTACTTATTTGATATTGCTCAACCCTATTTACCAAGAGAAACATCATACAACCTTAGAAATGAAGACACAACTTTTCGTCCTCCTTTTTCTAGAACTACTTCCTTTTATAATAAGTTTTTCCCATCTACTATGAGACTGTGGAATACCTTGCCTTTGAATATTAGAGAGTCCCCGAACTTAAGTATATTTAAATGTAGACTTTTTAAACATTATAATTCTTCAGTCTCTTTGAAGTATTATAATTTTGGTCGTCGGGTCGAAAATATTTTACATTGTCAACTTCGGAATGAGGCTAGTAGCCTTAAAGTTCATCTACATAGTCACTTCCTCTCTGAAAATACAACTTGTCCGAATTGTAGTAATGACTGTGAGAACAATTTTCACTTTTTTATGAATTGTCCAAAATTTATTGAACAATGTTTAAATATGTTTCACTCTATTCAACAATTATTTAACAACAATGATATAGATACAGACATCACTGTGGATTTACTCCTTTATTGTAACAGAACCTATTCTATTGACTTGAATATACATGTACAAATATTTGAATATGTTCAAAAATACATTAATGACACTCACAGATTTGCTTAAAAGTTATTTTTGCTGTGTTTGTTTATTTTGCATGATTTATTGCTTTTTTGTATGTAAAGTTAATTCATTTAGTTCTTTATTATTATTCCTTTTTTTTCATGTTAAAAAAAACAAATATTGATGTCCTTTAATTATGGTGCCATTGCATGTCATAAGGTATTTTCTTTTGCTTGTGATATTATTATAATTTATGAAGAGACTAACTTGTGATTCTATTTATGGTTTAAAAAAAAAAAAAACCAAAAAAAACTTGATAATTGGGGGTTATTTTGCTGAATATTTGATTACTAGTTTTTTTTAATTGATTACTCAATTATTTAAACCCCCATTCTACTTCTATTCTACTCTCATTATTTGACTATCATAATTTGTGATAAATGTAAATTACTAAAGATTACCATATTTTTAATTAACCCTATTTTTCAAGTACTAACTTAATTAGTGATAAGTATTTGATTACCTGATTCCTCGAGACCTCCATGAGGAGCCTCACAAGTGTTCATCTTTGTAAATTTTCCTGCTTGTATTTATGTTTTTGTTTACATCTAAATTTGTACAATGTATACCTTTTGCATGTATTATGGGATAGGGCTTGTAAAGGCTTTGCCTGTTGCCCAATCCTTTTCTTTAATGAATAAAATAAGTTTAAATCAATACCATTTCTTTCCCACAAAATGTTTAACTATGGTCTTCAGTGACTTTTTACAGAAATATCTTGTGAATGCATTGTCTTTTACGGTCCTATATTAAACTGTGTTACCCGCTGGCTGTTTTTCTTGGTGAGGTATGAACATAAAAATTTGGACCACCCAAGGAGAATTGTGACTAAAGTTTGGATCAAATTGGTTCTATTGTTTCAGAGGAGAAGATCATTGAATGCATTTCCCATAGGGTCTTATGGTAAACTTTGTTCCCCGCTGTGGTCAACTTAGATGACGTAAAAAACATAAAACCCATAAACTTGGCAGGAGACTACCAAAGGACAAGGTTTGTACCAATAAGCGTAATGGTTTTAGAAAATAAGATCTTTGAAGGCATTTCCCATAGGGTCCCTATGTAAAACTATGTTCCCCTCATACAGGCTCAGATTTAGTTTGCAAATATTTTAACTTTGCTTGAATTGACTGTACCAAACAGAAATTTTTGTGCTGTTATTTACAATATTATTGTTTAATATGTCTCACTTTATAGAAACTTTGTTTTCTAATAATGCTTATTTCTTCACAATTTATATTATAACAACCATCTTTAAATAAGTGTCAATAAAGTTCATTCCATAAAAAACTATGTTCCCCTCCAGCGGCCATCTTACACGTATGAAAATAATAAACGTTAAAGGGGACCAACTAAGAACTATTGTAAAATCGATAAACGTTAAAGGGGCCAACTAAGAACTATTGTGACCCAGTTTAATTCCAACTGGATCTTTGGTTTCGGTAGATATGATCTTCGAATGCATTTCCCATAGGGTCCCTTTGTTAGACTATGTTCCCGCTGGCGGCGATCTTGGATGAGGTACTTAAATAAAAATCACGAACTTTAAAGGGGATAACCTAACAACTGTTGTGACTAAGTTTGGTTCTATTAGTTCGGTGGCCGTTTCAGAGAAGATTTATAAAAAGAAAACATTTCACAAAGAGTCCCTATGTTAAACTTTATTCCCTGCTGTTGACTATCCTTAATGAGGTATGAATATAAAAATCGCACTTTTAAGGGGACCATCTAAGGACTAATATGTTTAAATTTCATCAAAATTGTACAAGGGATTTCAAAGAAGAAGATGCATTTTTCATAATATCCGATGTTGACTGAACTTTCTACCCCTCCCATCCCGGAGGCGGCAATCTTGGATGAGATGCAGACCCGTCGGACATATGTAGAAATTGTAGTCCTCAACCAACTGAACAATTTTAGTAATTCAAACTGACTGATCCCTTTTCTCGAATAGTATTTTTTTAAATAAAGTCAATACATATCAAAAATGTGAAAATCCAACAAAAAGGGCAAATATTGGTCATCACATTTTCTTCATAATTGCAGGATAGGTAGATCATACTATGCTTAACACTTTTGTAATTTAAACTTTATCTCTATCTCCTTTCATACTCAATATCTTTGACGAAAAATAACAAAAACAAGAGGTTCTCAAGAGCCTGTATCGCTCACCTGGACCTGGACATGAAGTCAAATAAACTTTTATGATAAAGGGTCTCATTTTTAAACTATGTTAACAAACCTTTATGTTATATGATCCAACTTTAATAATTTTTTTTTCCTATTGCCTATCATATTGGATAAGGGGATGGATCTGCAAGACACAATTTTGCAGAGAATTAAGTGTTGTGCTAAAGTTTATTCCCAACTGGCCAAATGGTTTTAAAGGAGAAGACCTTTGGAGGTACTTCAATATTGTACTATGTTTCCCATTGGTAGCCAATTTCATAGGGTGCAGACTTGAAAAACATCAATTTTGAAGGGACATTGTGAATAAGTTTTGTTATAACTAGCTTAGTTGTTTCAGATGAAAAATTCTTTGTATGCTCTTTCCATACGGTCAAGTAATAAATTAAGTTCCCCGCAGGTGGTTATGTTGGATGACAGATAAGCACCAAAGTAACAATACATAGTTAGCACCTCATTAGCATCAGTCATGCCATGTACGCTTCAAATTCATCTGATTGTTCTCAGATAAAAATTATTTGCATGAATGATGAATACAGAACACCAACTGCTCTTCAAAGACTTTGTCCCATTGCAATAGTCTATGCAGGCTAAGAAGCATAGAAGATGCTGCATTACAATTTGTCTGGTAAGACGCATTCAATATACAATATACTTTAAATACAAAAGTTATTATGATGTGAAATAAGGTGAAGATAATTAAAATATTTTTGTAAAAAATGTATAAAAACACCTTTTTGCTCCTGATAATGGAAGGAATAAATATTTTTAATGAAATCTCTCTAAAACTAAGAAGAGAAACGTTATTCAAAGAGGATTTTAAAACAGAATTAAAAGGGAGAAAACCCATAAACCATATNCCCCCCCCCCCCCCCCCTTTTCACATCCTTTTGGATTTTCTTCAAAATGTCAGAGTGGGTAGATCTTGATATGCTTAACATTTTTCCAATTTACACTTCAACTCTTTCTGTTAGTTTTTGAAATAAAAAATGCGTAAATTTAAAAATTTTACCACGTGTCACATTTTCGATATATGTAACAATTTTCCAGGTATTGGCCAAAAAAAACAATTTACCCCTATGTTCTATTTTTAGTTACAGCGGCCATGTTGTGTGGGTTTCAGACTCCTCGGATACAATTTTGAAACTTTATATCCTGGTGATGATCCAGGCGAAATTTGGTTTGAATTGGCTTAGTGGGTTCAGAGGAGAAGATTTTTGAAAAAGTTTACGACGGACGGACGACAGACGACAAGTGATGACAATGACTAACCCTGGCTATAGACAGGTGAGTTAAAAATCGGAAATTTTACAGAAAAGGGCAACAACTCAAAGATGGGGTTCCAGTGGAAAAATTGCAGGGTATGTAGATCTCATCATTTTGATCATTTTTACCCCTCCCCTCCCTCCCATGTCAATTTTATATAATTGTTGCGGTTTTGGAGTAATTTTGCAAAAAACATCAATTTAACCCATGTTTTAATCTTAGTAATAACGGCCATTTTGTTCAGTCTGCGGACATAAAATCATAAACTTTGTAAATGAGGTCCCAGAAGTTTAAGAGAAGATCTTTGAGAACAATAGGCTCTCAAGAGCTTATGTCACTCATATGGACCATGGCTGACGGGGCGAGTTGATTAGCATTTCCAATAGGGTTCAGGGTTGTAACCGGAGAGCATGAATCTCTTTGCAAAATTGCAATGGTCACGTCCGGGGATCGAACCCGGGACCTCTAGCACTTCAGCCAGCCACCTAACCGAATGAGCTAAAGAAATATTCCGTAAGCTCAGTCGATTTTTACTGGCTATATATCTACCTACTATAACGTAGATAGGCTGTCCTGTCACAGGGTATAACAAAAAATTTTCCTGATGATTCATACTTGGATTAGATGCAGACATGCCTGATATACATTTTGAAGGGGCCAACTAAGAACTTTTATGATCATGTTCGGTTCCAATGTTATAAGTGGTTTTAGAGACATAATTCTTTTAATGGAATATAATATAAATTATGTTTCTGGCTTGCGTTCATCTTTGATTAGGTACAGACCTGCCGGATACCTTTTTTTGGAAGGGACCATCTTACAAACCATTGGGACTAAGTTTGATAATAACTTGACTAGTAGTATCTGCGAAGAAGATCTTTGAATGTCTTTTCCATATTGTCTAATGTTAAAATTATGTTCCTTGTTGGCGGTCATCTTTGACGAGATACGGACCTGCCGGATATATTTTTTGAAGGGACCATCTAAGGACCATTGTGACTAAGTTTTGTTATATTTTGACTGGTAGTTTCTGAGAAGATCGTTGAATGTCTTTTCCATATGGTCCAATGTTAAAACTATGTTCCCCTGTGGTGGCCCTCTTGAATCAGATACGAACCTGCCGGATACAATTTTTGAAGGGGCCAACAAAAGACAATCGTGACCAAGTTTTGTTCAAACTGGTCTAGTTGGTTCAAAGAAAAGATCTTTGAATGAAAAGTTCAGGGCAGACGGACAGACGACGTACACAAAGTGATGGCAAAAGCTCACCCTGGCTAAAAAAGTTAACGCAAACGCATCGTTGGAAACCCACGATCAGCCGCGCTCTCGTTTTGCTACCACTTACGGTGGGTTCCGACGATGACGCCAACGATGCCAGACGCCAGCTGATGGGTAAAGCTCACATGGCCCTTTGGATACTAGGTAAAACTAAATGAGAGTTTCAGGATATTTACCAAATTATTGCAAACCAAGTGTGAAAATGGCTACTTTTACTGAAAAGGAAGGAGAAGAAGAAGAAGAAGATTAAAAGTAAATTGTTGTCAGATATAATTTCCAAAACGAAGCGTTTTTTGAGTCTTTCAGAGTTGCGGGAAAAACTATCTTTAACCTAAACCTTAATATGTAGTATATCAAATATTCACCCATAATATGCCAGGTCCAACCCAGGACTTTACAGTTATTGGATCCTTTTCCTTCCAAAAGCAGATCATGGTCTATATTTATGCAAATTTTCATGATTATATCAAATCTCCTTCGAGGAAAAACTATCTTTAACCTAAACCTTAATATGTAGTATATCAAATATTCACCCATAATATGCCAGGTCCAACCCAGGACTTAACAGTTATTGGATCCTTTTCCTTCCAAAAGCAGATCATGGTCTATCTTTATGCAAATTTTCATGAACATATTAAATCTCCTTCGAGGTTAACTACCTTCAACCTAATCTTAATCTGAAGTATGTGTACATCAAATATTATCTTATCAAATATTATCAAATATTATCCATTTCCTTTCTTTTTCATATATATCAAATATTATCTCCTCATATTCAAAGTCAATGACCCATGACCTAAAGGTCATTGCATCCCTTGCTGTTCATTTCATGGTCTATCTGTATATAATATTTCATCAGGTAAGCAAACCCCCTTCAAGGTAAACTACCATCAACCTATAACTTAATCTATAGTATGAAATCAAATATTCACTCCTAATATTCAAAGTCAATGACCCATGACTTGAGGTCATTGCCTCTTTTTTCATTCAAAATGTTGCGTTCATGTCACGATCTATTGGCCGTCTTGAACTTGCTATGAGGTATGAGTAAAGCTCATTGTTGAAGGCCTCATGGTGACTTCAAGATGAAGAACAACAATAAAAGCGTTGTTCCATTGCTTATTTTTACAATGTATTTGTAGAGACGTTGTCTCATTTGCTTTTACTCCATATCCCTTCATTGTTAATGATCTAACATCTGCATACAAAGTATCATCAAGATATCAAACCACATTCAAGATTACCTTCCTTCAACTTAACCTTAATCTGAGCATAAGGGAGGAGAATGTACCAGGAAAGCTATATTACATTTACTTTGTAGGCAGGGCATAAAACTGATCTTTTGAATTGAAAAAAAAATGTTCAATAATAATGATATGAAACAAATAATAATGATATTGTCAAATTTTTGTGTTTCAGAAAGATTTTGTCTTTAATGTCATGTACTTTAAAACTATTTCAGTTATGTCTAAATCGCATAAATATAAATATAAATGGTATCCAGAACTACATTTTATCCGTCATTGAAAAAAGTTCTACAAAATCTAACCAATCTAATTAAAATTAGGTCTACAAATTGTTCCTTTCACTCACTGCATGGTATGCAGTGAGTGTAAGGAACAATTTGTAGACCTAATTTTAATTAGATTGAAATCTAACAGGAATTATATATTCCACTTTTATTGTAAATTTCAGGAAAGTTTTTAAAGTAAAAATAAAAATGGTATGTTACTAATATATACTTGAGGTAGTTGTTTCTCTTGTTTTGGGGTGTAACATGCTCATCAGACAAATGGGTTTACTCCTTTTGTTATTGCAATTTTTAGTTGTGCATCACACTCAGATACAATATATATTATTTCTACAATTGTTAACCCTTTGCATATATATAAAGGACCCTTGCTGGTTACATTTTGGTATTTCTATTGTAAGCGTACTTTCTATCCGGTGTGCAGAATTTTCATTTCACAACTCATTCGCTATTGCCATGCCTGTAGTTTGTACAGCGATTTTGTCAACAGAGCGAAATTACTGTCTCAAAAACTTATACATCAAGGGTATGTTCATTCACTGTTGCAATTGTCGCTACAGAAGTATTACGGTCGTCACCACTATTTGACAGACCATTATAATGTTTCTGTTTTTAACAAATGAGAACAGATATCTTTGGGTAGATCCAGAGTTTGTTACCGGACCGACCAACACCGACTGTGACAAAACCGGACTTTTCACTGGCAGTTTGACGGGTGCCACGTGTGGAGCAGATCATACTTACCCTTCCGGAGCACCTGATGATACCTCAGTTTTTATAGGGGTTCACACTGCTAGTGCTTTAGTTTTGTGACGTTCTTGTTCTTTTTTGTTTATTTGTTTTGTCTTTGTCAGACTGTCTCAATTTGTGAAACACGAATTTTGGGTTTGTGATTTTAGAATTTCTCCTTTCTGCGTTCTTGTTTCGGTATTCGTTTGCCGATGTACTGTTACACTGTCAGATTTTCGAACTTCTATGGTTTTATCCATTCAAAAGAATTATATGATGTTGACAACAAACCATCATATTTTGAATGAAAAGTTCATGACGGACGGACGAAGGACGCCAAATAATGGCAAAAGCTCACCCTGGCTATTGCTAATAAAGGGCTACGCCGAGCGCAGCATGTCGACCAGTGAAATTTGAGCAAGTGTAAACTAAAATGAATGTGGACACAGTAATTTGCTGGACACAATGTGGACCTTGACACTTAAATTAACTTGACACAAACTAGTGAAAATAAAAATTAGACCTTTTCTTCCCTTATTACTAGGATATTGTAAGGGGGTAAGAAATTCTGTTGACTACCATCAGATAAATCCAAAGAAAACCTCAGGTTGAAATCCCATGGAAAGTAAAGATTTTACATATTGTGAAATTTTGCAATTTGGCCCCTTTGACCCATTATAGCTTTGAAACCAAAGAGCAACGCAAAATATACTACCATGTTACTGAAAGCTTAAAATGAGAACAATCCAAAGATAAAAATCTAATGAAAAATAAAGATTTCACATATTTCTAATACTTGCAATATTGGTCCCCTTTGACCCCTTTTAGCTCTGAAACGGTAAGAGCTACATCAAATCCGTTGACATACCTCTGCAAACTTAAAAAAATCCCATCAAAATCTTATGAAAAGTAAAGATTTCAAATATTTTGTGGTTTTGGCCGCTTTGAATACTTTTAGCTCGGACACGGTAAGAGCTACGTCAAATTCGTTGATACATTACTGAAAGCTTACATTGAGAATAATCCAAAGAAAAACAATCCCAGCAAAATCTTATGAAAAATAAAGATTTCACATATTTCTAATAATTGCAATTTTTGTCCATTTTACCCCTAATAGCTCGGAAACGGTAAGAGTTAACCAAATCTAGGGACATAACTATGAAAGCTTGCAATGAGGAAAATCCAAAGAAAAAATCCAATCAAAATCTGATGTAAATATATTAAAGATTTTACATATTTCGAAAAATTGAAAATTTGGCCCTTTTGACCCCATATAGCTCGGGAACGGCAATCGCTACGCCAAATACGGAACGCCTACAATGAGAGAAATATAAAGAAAAAAAATCTCATTGAAATCATATGAAAAAAAAAATTTTAGGTACTCCGCATGTTTGCAATTTTTGTCCCGATGGGCCCCTCATAGCTTGAAAAAAAAACAAGTTTTCAAAAATCAGAATATTTGTTATTTTCATAAGTACATCATCGGATATGCAAATAATTGCACTTAAGCATATAAATTCTTTTATTTCAATCAAAAGACTTATAATGAAACTTTCGCAAGATGTTTGACTCTGTCGTAACTAGGCTAAAAATGTGGCAGGGGTTACAATCTAGGTGATACATATTGCTGATAGGTGCATGAAGTCAAGACATTCCAAATCCGGTTCGAAAAAAAAAAAAAACTTTGGTCAGGGGTTCCACTTAAAATCTATATTTAGAATATTGCTGAAATCGTAAAGGAATGTACCAGAATACCATTTTTAGCTCACAAGGGTGAGCTTTTGCCATCACTTGGCGTCCGGCGTCCGTCCGTCCGTCCGTCTTAAACTTTTCTTCAAAAATCTTCTCCTCTGAAACCACTGGGCCAAATTAATCCAAACTTGGCCTGGGTCATCATCACGGTATGAAGTTTAAAAGATATGTTCGGTTAGTCCGAGGACTAAACAACATGGCCGCTGTTACTAAAAATAGAACAAAGGGGTAAATTGCTGTTTTTGGCAAATAACTTCAAAACCGTTGCAGATATCAAAAATCTGGTAGAAATAGAAATGTTCAGAATGACGAGATCTATCTGCCCTGCAATTTTGAAGAAAATCAGAAAAACCGTATTAGAGTTATAGCCCTTTTTCCGTAAAATTTTCAAAATTTATGCATTTTTTATTTTTTATTTCAAAAACTGGAACAGATAGAAGTAAAGTGGTTATTTGAAAAATGTTCAACATATCAAGATCTACATACTCAGAAAATTTTAAGAAAATCCAGCTGCCTGTGTTGTAGTTATTGACTTTTTTCACCAAAAAAAAATTAAAT
The DNA here is from genome assembly GCA_002080025.1 of Modiolus philippinarum. Lineage (NCBI taxonomy): Eukaryota > Metazoa > Mollusca > Bivalvia > Mytilida > Modiolidae > Modiolus > Modiolus philippinarum. The sequence goes on from MJUU01028747.1 coordinate 26,722, forward strand.
TTTTTCAATGCCACATGGTTATGGGTTATTTCCCTTTAAATTCTGCTTTCAAATCTTCTTTTGTTTACTTTTCTCTTTTAAGTTTTAGAGAAATTCCCTGCTATCACTTTATTAAAAATAATTATTTGTTACATAATCAAGAACAAAAAAGTTTTTTTGTACGAATTTTTACATTTTTTTGCAAAAATACTTTCATAAACTATACTTATTTCACAATTTAATAATTATTGTATATAATTGTATATTGTATCATTTAGTTATGTTTGTTTATCCACAATGCAAACATCTTTCTCAGTTAATATTTAAGTTGCATCTATGCTGCAATGCCTGTATATCTTTATAGCTGACCTGCATGGCTCTGCCATGGTGATCTTCTTGCCTCGAGTGGTCTGTCCATCGTAAACTTTTCTTTCAAACATCATCTTCTCTTCAAACCATTGGGCCAATTGGAACCTAACTTGGGCACGATGGTCCTTAGGTGGCCCCATTAAAAAAGTGTCTGGCAAGTCTGTATCATATCCAAGATGACCGCCAGCAGGGAACGGGGTTTAACATTGGACCCTATGGGAAAGCATTCAAAGATCTTCTCTGAAACTACTGCGCCAATTAGAACCAAACTTGGTCACAATAGTCCTTCGGTGGTGCCCTTTGAAAATTTTGTCTGGCAAGTCTGCACGTCATCCAAGATGGCCGCCAGCGGGGAACTTTGTCCAAAATTGGACAATATTGCAAAAATCTTCTCCTCTGAAAATACTGGGCTAATTGGAACCAAACTTAGTCACAATGGTCCATACGTGGCCCCTTTTAAAAAATGTATTCAGCAAGTCCACATCATATATCCTAGATGGCTGCCAGGAGGGAACATGTTTTTAACATTGGACCCTATAGGGAAACATATTCAAAGATCTTCTCTTAAAGTACATGGCCAATTGGAATCATACTTAGTCACAATGGTCCTTACTTGGTCCCCTTCATGAAATATGTCTGGATGTCCGCATAGCATCCAAGATGACAGTCAGCGGGGAACATTGTATAACCTTGGACCCCATGGGAAATCGTTTTAAGATCTCCTCTGAAAATACTATGCCAATTGGAACCAAAGTGAGGCACAATCATCCTTACATAGTCTTCTTCAAGAAAGGTGACAGTTGGTCTACGACCCATCAAAAATAGCTGCCAGTGGGGAACATAGTTTAATTTTGGGTCATACAACATCAGCAAACTTCAAAATGAGACCCTTAAACATTAATAAACAAATTTGAAAATGAGAACCTTAAACGTTGTGATTATTTTGACTTATTGTGTCAGCCATGACCCAGGTGAGCGATACAGGCTCTTGAGAGCCTCTTGTTTCTAAAAATTTTAGTTCTCTAGTTTGGTTTCCATGACAACCAAAAGCTCCACTATCCATTACACCTCATTTCAGACCACCTGTCACAAATAAATTGGGCAGGGATTCCCCTTATACATGTAATACATTTTGCTGAAATCCAAGCTCCCCCTTTTAAAAAATAATGGGCTACGCCGAGCGCAGCATGATACGACCGCAGCATGTCGACGACTGAAATTTCAACAAAAGTAGTTTTAAGTGAATGTGGACACAGTAAAGAGCTTGACAATAATAAGATGGACACAAAAAGCAGCTTGACACAGTTATTAGCTGGACACAAACTAGGGAAAATCCACTCTTTTGATCAATTTTTGATATAAAACGGTAAGAGCTATGCAAAACATGTTACTACCAACTAAAAGCTTACATCAAGAGAAATCCAAAGAAAAAAATTCCATCGAAATCCGATGAAAAATAAAGATTTGACATATTAAAAAGATTGCAATTCTGGCCCCCCTTGACCCTTTATAGCTCGGAAACAGTAAGAGCTACACCAAATCCGTTGGCATAACTCTGAAAGCTTAGGTCAAGAGGAATCAAAAGAAAACAAATCCCATCGAAATCCGATAAAAAATAAAGATTTGACATATTTAGAAAAATTGCAATTTTGGCCCCTTGGACCCCTTGTAGCTCGGAAACGGTAAGTACTACGCCAAATGTGCTGACACTACTGAAAGATTAGATCAAGAGGAGTCCAAAGAAAAAAATCCCATCGAAATCCGATGAAAAATAAAAATCTTAAATAATCTGCAAATTCGCAATTTTGGCCACGTTCGGAACCTCATAGTTGGGAATGGAAACAACTTACCAAAAATCTAATAGCTGAGCGCCATATTAATTTTTCGCAAGGAATCCATTGAAAAAACTGCATCAAAATCGGACTTCAATTTTTTTTTATTCGCCCCTGTTGGGCCCATTTATCTCGTGAGCAGTACATGCTACGTGAAATCCGTTGGCATACCTCCGATTGGAAATTTCCTCAGAAGCACACTGAAACAAACCCCATCAAACTCCAATAAATAATAAAGATTCCAGTCAAATATGTGAAAACACCCAATTTCGACCCTTTTTGGCCCCTTTTTCTGAAACGGGCGGGACCACCAACTTTAAATTAAAACCTCTGTTTACGCGTGTGCCAAGATACGATACATCATACTAAAATTTCATAAAGATCCGTCTACTAGAAGCAAAGTTATGCTGTCCCACAGACGCCGACGACGCCAACGCCATACCATTAACGACCGCAAAATATTTGCGGTCGTATAAAAATGGCAAGGGTATAATCAAGTTTATACATATTTCCGATATTGTGAAGAAATATATGAAGCAGAATATTTTTTTCAAAGATTCGGTATTCTGGTTTGGTTTCCATGGTAACTGAAGGCTCAAATATCGATTATAACCCATTTCAGACCACCATTCAAAAACAATTGGGAACGGGCTCCTCTTACAATTCAGGTTATACATATTGCTGAAATCAAAACATTCCAAGTCCCCCTTTCAAAATAAAGATTTGGCAGGGGTTCTCCTTATAATCTAGTTTATACAGATTTCTAAAATTGAAAATAAAATATGTAGCAGAAGTAGATAAGGGGTTTCCTGGTGCTGCATTCTGATTGGTTGATAGAATCACGTGACCAAGCCCTCATTAATTATGCAAATGAGTTATAAACATGTCAAAAGTGATTGACAGATCAAACACCAAAACAGTAAGTATCATCATTAAATTTCATAAAACCCATACATTAATGTCAAGAAAAACCACAGGGAATCCACCATACCATGTAAAAAATATCTCCAAAATTATTTATTCACATAAAATATAAAAATGTCAAAAATGATTGATCACATCAAACAGAAAAAAAAGTCAAGAAAAATGTAAAAGATGCACCTTATTGTTATAGATAATCACTTGTCATGTCATCGGTAGTAAAAATGTCAAAAATGATTGACACTTCAAAGGACAAAAAAGTTGGAACTGCAATAATATCGCATACATCAATGTCTAAGAAAAATGTAAAAAATGCACCTTATTTTTATGGATAATATAAATGTCAATGGCTCTACTAATAAAAGAAAATGAGATATCAAATTACATGTAAAAAACATAAATATTGCACCACTGTATAAACGTATTAAATACGATTATTTGCGTCTCGTATTATCATTAAATGTTAATTAGGTAATAAAAATTATGAATAAATTTGTACTTGATTATATGATCATACTGTAATATTATCATGTCAAAAATAGAAATCTCACGATCTTATTAAAACCATTTTGTATCGTTACGCATAAGTAATTTTGCCCTACAAAATCACATCTAAGTGATATATGGCCTTATAATGGATTCTATGTGTGTCTAGAAGTCGTTTGGAGCCATTTTGGCATCGTCACGCATGAGTAATTTTGCCCTTAAAA
>MJUU01028747.1:31907-64498 GCA_002080025.1 Modiolus philippinarum
TAGTCGCAAAATATATGTATCTCGTTAAACAGCCATCTGGTAAAGAAAAATTGTGCAATGAAAAGTTAAAACAAACACCAAAAATTGATATAAAAAATAATCAAACCGGTTTGTCATTGCATTTACAATTAACTATATTGATCAATGAACTGAGTATTTACATACAAAAAACATCTTTACCTACAGCGTCATTCCGTGAGTAAGTCAGTCTTAACCTTTTCGAACACCTGGAGATGATTTGTGTGTGTGATGTCTTTTTACAGTTGGTTACCTATTTTGCCCTTCTTTCTTCTGTCACCACATTATCGCTTGAATTAGTGCTATGACGGTATTTACTTTTTCGGTCTCTCATGTTCAAAATTATTTTTGACAACTTTATTTCTTATTATCCTATTACTTTACCTCATAATGAAAAAAGGAGACAACACCACAAAAATTAAACGACAAAACAGATAAAAACGAAAGCGAAACACATAAACACTACAAGTCTATATCCTACAAATACAAGAGCTATCATCGGGTACTCTGTTTAGCATTATCTGATAAAGCAAATCGTGACATTCTCAGTAATACGTTTTGTGTTTAGTCAAAGCCGTTGCACATCTATCACACAATAAGCAATTGATCTATTGAAAAAACTATGCTCATCTATCAAACAGAAACATTGAAATGATGGGTCAAACCAATTTGACGACCGAAAAACTTTTGTAGTGAAAACAATTTTGAGACAGTAATCTAAATGATATAGTTTGTTCATCTTGCGAAAAAAATAGAAAAAAAAATGACACAATTCACTTCGTAAAACCTGCTATTTTAATTACATATCTATTTCTCACATACAATTTTTAAATTCGTCTTTGGCATACATTGTTAAAATTAAAGTAAAATCGTTTACGTTTCTTCAGATTTCAAGCGTCAAACTTCGAACTGGCATTCCATTGGTACTGATTAAAGAATATAAGATAGACATATCTTTCGGTTATTTATGTTATTATTGTTATATCATTTTCACTCTAAAAACCGCTGTTCCATCTTTATATACTTTATAGCAAACATATTTTTCTAGTCTGTTCTTCTTAACCGATCAACTGAAATCAGATTTGTGTTTGCACGAAATAAACTTATCATCTGGAAATGCCGACTTCTGTATATCTACATCAGCTGAAATAAAAGATCAATAGTATTACTTTACAACCATTTTCCCTTCAGTTACAACCAAATGTTAACAATCTGAACAGAGTGTCAATGATCGAACATCTTTAATGTTTGATGTAATCGCGTTTTTATGATACTTCTGAAATACAACCACAAGTAATCGCAGGAAGATAAATATGAATGAAATAAAATTCTCATTGCTGATAGGGATTTTTAAAAGAGGTTTGTCAAGCGCTCCTTGACCCTTCTTTCAAAATTATGTTCTGTCTTTTTCTTTCCCTTTTCGAGATAGTGGTCATGGAGTTAGTAGTCTACCTGTCTTGGGTTTATTTGTATGTTTATCATGCCACAGGGAAACGGGATAGGGGAGGTTTGGGAACACATTATATTTTAACCTGTTTAACCCTACCGATGGCCATTGCTAATGCCGGTACCAAGTCCGACTATCCCGAGCTACTTTCGTTCTTTACCTTTGTCTTTTGTCTTTTTATTGATATTTTTCTTGTAAAGTGTCTCATGAAATTGTGATTTTAAGCCATTGTTAGTGTTTCCTTTTCTGTGTAGTGTGTCGTGAAATTGTGATTTTAAGCCATTGTTGGTGTTTCCGTTTCTGTTGCAATTAAACACAAAATAAAGCATTACAATATCGCCATCGTCCATGTCATGTATTTCTTTTTCTTGTAAGCGAAAACAAAGCCCTTCGAAAATGTGAATGGGAATACTTCCTTTACCCTGTAAAAAATACATACCTTCAGAAATCACTGTGTACAAATTTGTAGATACTTGTCCAACACGGTTCATATATTGCCGTACAGGTACTAGCTGAAATAGATAATGCTTAGATAAGTGATTGGTCAAAAATATTGGTGCAGAATTGTTTTTCGGTAATGTTGTGTGGAAGTAGCAATGAAATCAGTGTTAAGCGGGAGTGTCATATTTTCTTTCCCATGCTTAGATAAGTGATTGGTCAAAAATATTGGTGCAGAATTGTTTTTCGGTAATGTTGTGTGGAAGTAGCAATGAAATCAGTGTTAAGCGGGAGTGTCATATTTTCTTTCCCTGTGCTTTTTTTTGTTTCATTAAACTCTTAACACCATTTCCGTTTTTATTTTCTTCTGTAGTTATATCCATGTATTCATACTAATAAAACATTTACATGTATCAGGACCGTTTTATCTGCTGTCTCTGTTAAAAAATCTTAAAAACTGAAAAGATATATAGAATGAATTTGATCATAGTAGTAATTTGTTCTAAACGAGCTTTTACACTTATTTCGGTTCATGGTCTTTTAAATGTTTTGATTTTATCTGCACCAAAGGGACATAAGTTGTCGAAATGGCAATTAATATGCAGAAAAAAATAAACATTTACAGTAACTTCGGTATTTTGTTATTGATAAAAAAAAGCAATAAATGTATATATTTTGAGATGAGTAGTATTGTGTTTAGAAATGAGTAGTATTGATTGCCATGCACAACCTAACAAGCACTTTCCTTTTTTTGTTTGTTTGACAGGTACATGGAACACTTTCTCACAAACATATGAGAAAGCTTTCAACTAATTTTGCATAAAAAGTTTATAAAAGTATTCAGCTCATTATTGAGGGCGTCATGGTGACTTTAAGATGAAGAAAAAAAAATTGAAGGGATATTTCAATGTTTGGTTCTACCATTTAATTGTATAGATCTTGTCTCATGTGCATTTAGTCCATATCGTTTCATTGTTTATCATGAGGCCTGAAAGTCGTTTTTTCTATGAATATTCGCATTTTCGAATTCGTCGGTATTAAAATCATGCGAAGTTGGTCAAAGTGTAAGTATTTGTTGGACACAACAAATCGGAAATGTTCTTATAACCAACTGGCACAACGACAGTAGAATACCGAAGGAACAAAGGAGTAGTATTTACAAAAAATCGAAGTCCAAAGACATGACAGAAACGAGAACACAACGACGCTAGATAACAACAAAGTACAGAAATAAAAAACAAAACAAAACTGAAATTATATACAGAGAGCACTTTAATATTTAAAGCAATTCACTGTCAAATCTTTATTAATGTGAATGTCCTTACATTCTGCCGAGAATAACACAACCATCTAAAACAAAAACACACACATACACAATGAAATTCATTAAATAAAGCAGGATTATTTAAAATCATCAATTTTATGTTGTATCGATGCATACCAGTCAACAATTTAAAGAATTATAAAAAAAAAAACAGGATAACAGCAAACACCTACAATGGTAAGGAACTACAATCACATGCCACAATTCACAAGCAAACTGCATCTCAGAAAAACAATAATGAAAACCAGAGACAAACATAAATAACGATAGGAACTCGGGATAGCCGGACTTGGTACAATTATAGGAAAGAAATACGTTTTAAAATTGTAATCAACCCAGAATGTAACATGTTAAACGCTGGTGTTTGGTATCTAAGACATGAACTGGGAGGGTCGTCTTATTCGGGTTCATAGATTGAAGGGGTTAAATAGATAGAGTAGAAAAAAACTTTATAAGTATGAATACCTGCATAGAACGTTTAATCTATAAAACTAAAAACAATAAGAAAATATTAAAATGAAAAAGACGTTCAGCAAATTGGTGAAATACAACGACAAAAAAGTGAGAAACACCCAACCTCTCCCAAAAATGGTTTCATTACAACAATGAAGATTCATAACATAAAGTAGTTTTTTTTTTCAATTCAACTATCAGTTTCACAAAAGTAAACTCTATAACATCACTGCATGACGGTCAATAATAAATAAATAAATAAATTAATTAAAAGAAATCCGCTTAAAATTTGTAATTAATCCGTTACTTAAAATGTGAATACAGGTGTTTGATATTTAAGCACAGATTTTGGAAGGTCTTTTTTTCAGTTTTTAAGATTTTTTAACAGAGACAGCAGATAAAAAGGTCTTGATACATGTAAATGTTTTATTAGTATGAATACATGGATATAGCCTAAAACTCTAAAACTACAAACTACAAATTAAAGAAAATAAAAACGGAAATGGTGTTAAGAGTTTAATGAAACAAAAAAAAGCACAGGGAACGAAAATATGACACTCCCGCTTAACACTGATTTCATTACTACTTCCACACAACATTACCGAAAAACAATTCTGCACTAATATTTTTGACCAATCACTTATTTAAGCATTATCTATTTCAGCTAGTACCTGTACGGCAATATATGAACCGTGTTGGACAAGTATCTACATATTTGTACACAGTGATTTCTGAAGGTATGTATTTTTTACAGGGTAACGGAAGTATTCCCATTCACATTTTCGAAGGGCTTTAAGTTTGTTTTCTCTTACAAGAAAAAGAAATACATGACATGGACGATGGCGATATTGTAATGCTTTATTTTGTGTTTAATTGCAACAGAAACGGAAACACCAACAATGGCTTAAAATCACAATTTCACGACACACTACACAGAAAAGGAAACACTAACAATGGCTTAAAATCATTATTTCATGAGACACTTTTCAAGAAAAATATCAATAAAAAGACAAAAGACAAAGGTAAAGAACGATAGTAGCTCGGGATAGTCGGACTTGGTACCGGCATTAGCAAAAGCCATCGGTAGGGTTAAACAGGTTAATATATTATGTGTTCCCAAACCTCCCCATCCCGTTTCCCTGTGACATGATAAACATACAAATAAACCCAAGACAAGTGGACTACTAACTCCATGACCACTATCTCGAAAAGGGAAAGAAAAAGACAGAACATAATTTTGAAAGAAGGGTCAAGGAGCGCTTGACAAACCTCTTTAAAAATCCCTATCAGCAATGAGAATTTTATTTCATTCATATTTATCTTCCTGTGATTACTTGTGGTTGTATTTCAGAACTGATAGTATCATAAAAACGCGATTACATCAAACATTAAAGATGTTCGATCATTGACACGCTGTTCAGATTGTTAACATTTGGTTGTAACTGAAGGGAAAATGGTTGTAAAGTAATACTATTGTTCTTTTATTTTAGCTGATGTAGATATACAGAAGTCGGCATTTCCAGATGATAAGTTTATTTCGTGCAAACACAAATCTGATTTCAGTTGATCGGTTAAGAAGAACAGACTAGAAAAATATGTTTGCTATAAAGATGGAATAGCGTTTTTTGAGTGAAAATGATATAACAATAATAACATAAATAACCGAAAGATATGTCTATCTTATGTTCTTTAATCAGTACCAATGGAATACCAGTTGGAAGTTTGACGCTTGAAATTTTAAGAAACGTAAACGATTTTACTTTAATTTTAACAATTTATGCCAAAGACGAATTTAAAAATAGATATGTAATTAAAATAGCAGATTTTACGAAGTGAATTGTGTCATTTTTTTTTTCTATTTTTTCGCAAGATGAACAAACTATATCATTTAGATTACTGTCTCAAAATTGTTTTCACTACAAAAGTTTTTCGGTCGTCAAATTGGTTTGACTCATCATTTCAATGTTTCTGTTCGATAGATGAGCATAGTTTTTTTCAATAGATCAATTGATTATTGTGTGATAGATGTGCACCGGCTTTGACTAAACACAAAACGTATTACTGGGAATGTCACGATTTGCTTTATCAGATAATGCTGACCAGAGTACCCGATGATAGCTCTTGTATTTGTAGGATATAGACTGCTAGTGTTTATGTGTTTCGCTTTCGTTTTTATCTGTTTTGTGATGTTGTATCTTTTTTTCATTATGACGTAAAATAATATGATAATAAGAAATAAACTTCTCAAAAATAATTTTGAACATGAGAGACCGAAAAAGTAAATACATTTTGTACCGTAATAGCACTAATTCAAGCGATAATATGGTGACAGAAGAAAGAAGGGCAAAATAGGTAACCAACTGTAAAAAGACATCACACACACAAATCATCTCCAGGTGTTCGAAAGGGTTAAGACTGACTTACTCACGGAATGACGCCGTAGGTAAAGATGTTTTTTGTATGTAAATACTCAGTTCATTGATCAATATAGTTAATTGTAAATGCAATGACAAATCGGTTTGATTATTTTTTATATCAATTTTTGGTGTTTGTTTTAACTTTTCATTGCACAATTTTTCTTTACCAGATGGCTGTTTAACGAGATACATATATTTTGCGACTAGTTATGATGCTTTTCAGACATTTACTAGACTTGGTCTTCCTTTTTATATTCAAAATGTTCCGCCCTTCTTCATTTTCGTTGCTGTATATATTCATTAATCTGGATTGATCTTCATGATACTACTACTAGAAACCTAATCCCCAGCTTTCTGGGTTTTGGATTTGTATAGCCCAATTAATAAGTCGAACTTTTTTACAAGACAATATGTAAAATAAGCGAGGACCGAATCGTCAGTCTGAAAAATAATCCAAAGACAATAGCATCATCCAACATCGGAAACACAAACATACAGAGATATCACATTGGTATGGTACAGAAAAGAAAAAAAAAGGAAAAAGCCTATGCAGATGAACAACACGTACATGAAACCATGGACGAGATAAGGTGCACAGGAAGAGTAAGCATCACCTACTTTTTTACAAGATACCCATCGTTTTGTTAAATTAATGTTAAATTCGGTTGTTAAGTCAAATTCGGTAGAGGAAACAACAATCTAAAGCTTTTAAAGGGAAGGATCTATAACTTGCAATCGGGGAAACGGATATGCAATAGCGGTCCATAGATGTAAACTTAGGGATTTATATGATTTGAGCTGTAGATAGGTTGATTTACGATTTCTGGATTTCCTATGTTTTATTTTATCTGCACTTAAGAGACATAATTTGTCGAAATGACCATCTGCACAAAATAAATTTACAGTAACTTCCGTGCATCGTTATTAAGAAATATTTTTACACAAGTATTAGCTTCAATTTGATATGCTAAACGACCACTTTTACAAAAGTTATACGATATTTCTTTCTAGCGACGCATAAAACTTTTTTTATATGTTTAGGTTGAGCTACAATTTGAAATGTAATATGGCAGTCCTTTAGCAGTGTCGAAATTGTACAATTGTCGATTCATTCAAGGTGTATGATTGTAGAAACGATTGTTTAAAATACAATGTGGATTGTGTATGATTAAATAAGGAACCATATGTGTACACATAATCATTAACTATTTCTATTAATTTACAACTTCAAAGTTGAAATAATGACAAAGCGTTCATCAATAATTTTGCAAATACTTGTATCTTTTATTTCAATGCCATATTTCTATCTAAGTATTCTGAGAGGAACGGCTCAAAAAGACTCTTAAACACACATAGAATCGAAAACAAGTCGGTATGTGACTTAATTGTCGTTTAAAAGGGCAAAATAACTCTTGCGTGACGATGACAAAAAGGCTCCAAATGACTTCTAGAGACGCATAGAATAGGTTATAAGGTCATATATGACTTAGATGTCACTTTTAGAGGCAAAATCACTTATGTGTGACGGTACCCAAATGGCTCAAAAATGCCTGTAGACACACATAGAATCAAAAACAAACCGGTATGTGACCTAACTTAGTTTTTAAAGGCAAAATTACTCATGCGTGACCTTACAAAAATGGCTCCAAAAGACTTCTAGACACACATAGAATCGATAATAAGCCCATATATATCTTAAATGTCATTTTTAAGGGCAAAATTACTCATGCGTGACGATGCCAAAATGGCTCCAAACGACTTCTAGACACACATAGAATCCATTATAAGGCCATATATCACTTACATGTGATTTTGTAGGGCAAAATTACTCATGCGTAACGATACAAAATGGTTTTAATAAGATCGTGAGATTTCTATTTTTGACATGAAAATATTACAGTATGATCATATAATCAAGTACAAATTTATTCATAATTTTTATTACCTAATTAACATTTAATGATAATACGAAACGCAAATAATCGTATTTAATACGTTTATACAGTGGTGTAATATTAATGTTTTTACATGTAATTTGATATCTCATTTTCTTTTATTAGAAGATCCATTGACATTTATATTATCCATAAAAATAAGGTGCATTTTTGACATTTTTCTAAGACATTGATGTATGCGATATTATTGCAGTTCCAACTTTTTTGTTCTTTGAAGTGTCAATCATTTTTGACATTTTTATTACCGATGACATGACAAGTGATTATCTATAACAATAAGGTGCATCTTTTACATTTTCTTGACTTTTTTTCTGTTTGATGTGATCAATCATTTTTGACATTTTTATATTGTATGTGATTTTGGAGATACTTTTTACATGGTTAGGTGGATTCCTTGGGGTTTTCTTGACATTAATGTATGGGTTTTATGAAATTTAATGATGGTAATTACATTTTTGGTGTTTGATCTGTCAATCACTTTTGACATGTTTATAACTCATTTGCATATTTAATGAGGGCTTGGTCACGTGATTCTATCAACCAATCAGAATGCAGCACCAGGAGACCCCTTATCTACTAGCAGAATACCGTTTTTCAAAGCTTCAGTGTTCTGGTTTGGTTTCCATGGCAACTGAAAACTCCACTATCCATTAAAACCCATTTGCCACCAACATTCAAAAATAAAAATGGGCAGGTGTTCCCCTTATAATCCAAGTAATAAATATTGCTGAAATCAAAACATTCCGAGTCCCCCTTTCTTAAAAAAAAAATTGCACGGGTTCCCCTTATAATCTTATTAATAATGTGCCAAAAATATGTAGAAGAATACTTTTTTTCAAAGATTCAGTGTTCTGGTTTGGTTTCCATGGCAACTGAAAGCTCAAATATACCTTACAACCCATTAAAAAAAAATTGGTCAGGGATTCCCTTTTAAATCAAGGTAATATTATTGCCGAAGTCAGTAATTTAAAAAAAAATCAGAATACAATGTATTTTTTTCATCTAAGATTTTATTTTAACTGGACATTGCAAAAGACTTTTAGTAATATCAAATGCTTCTTCACATTAAATTAATTACCTTCCTTTTTTTAATTTTGAAATTGCATATCTTATTTTAAAGTTGTCACCAAAAGAAAGTGTATTGGTGTACATACACATGTAATTAGGACTATGAAATGAATTTACATGTTCTAGCAATTATGAATATAAAAATTACCTTTATAAGAACAATAAAACTTTTTTAGCTATTTTTGTTATCAAATAATACCAAACATTTAATTGAAATGTTTAATTTTTGTGATATTTTCAGAAGTTTTGACTCTGACCTTTTAATCATAAACCTCAAAATCGATAGGGTTCCTCCTCTGATCATACGTCATGTCTATGCTAAGTTTCATTTCGATGTGTATTGTGCTTCTGGAGATATTGTGTGGAAACGGACAAGTCAAATTTTTGTTGTATTTTTAAAAGTTGTGACCTTGACTTTTGTCGCACAAACCACAAAATCAATAGGGTTCCTCCTCCTATCATAACTCATGTCTTTGCAAAGTGTCATTTACATATGACATATGGTTCTCAAGATATCATGCAGAAACAAAGAGTTGACGCTCGGACGCTCAGGCACCATTCATTAAATTATAAGCCGAGTTCGACTTTGTTGCAACTCGGCTAAAAATCTGATGGTGCAGCGCTATGTTACTTTTTCATAAGGAATCCATTGCAAAAACTGCATCAAAATTGGACAATTTTTTAAAAAAATTAAAAAAATTTGAAATTCGCCCCTATTAGGCCCCATTTATCTCGTGAACGGTACATGCCACGTGAAATCCGTTGCATAGCACTAATTGGAAATTTCATCAGAAGGACACTGAAAGAAATCTCCATCAAAATCCGATAAATAATAAGGATTCTACAGTCAAATATGTGAAATCATCAAATTTAACCCTTTTAAGTTCCTTTTTTTTTTTAAAAACTGGTGGGGCCACAATGTCCAGAAACTGAGCAAAGCCTTCCTTTAGTGCCAAGGAATATTGTTTTAAAATCTCATAAGGATTGTTCAACTGGAACTAAAGTTATTGACCAAAAACAAAAGTGTGTACAGACAACGACAACAACACCATACTATCATACGGAAGCAAAAATTTTTGCGGTCGTATAAAAAGTTAACGCCAACGACATCGAAAGTCAACTGATGGCTGTAGCTCACACGGCCCTTTGCGCCAGGTGAGATAAAAATGTATGGTTGCTTGGTAAAATTACAAAAACAAAATGAGAGTTCCAGGAAATTTACCAAATATCGAATCAAGAATTATTGCAAACCACTTCTGAAAATGTCTACGTTTACTGAAAATGGTGAAAAGCATATTATTGTTAGATAGAATTTCAAAAATGAAGTCGTTTTTGAGAGTTTCAAGAAAAACGACCTTTAACCTAACCCTTATTCTGTAGTATAATACCAAATATTCGCTCTAAATATGACAAGTCGTACCCACGACCTTACAGTCATTCTATCCTTTTCTTTCCAAAATGTTGCAGTTAATTCCATGGTCTTTCTTTATTCAAAGTAAACTACAGTGAAACCTGTCTAATCCGACACCTGAGTATTCCAACATCCTGTCAAATCCGACACAGTTATTTGGTCCCAAACGTAGTATTTAGATGCTTTTTCAACCTGAGTATTCCGACATCCTGTATAATCCGACAAACTTTTTTGGTCCCACAGTGTGTCGGATTAGACAGGTTCCACTGTACCTTCAACCCAGACCTTAATCTATAGTATAATATCAAATATTAACTCCTAATATTCAAAGTCAATGACCCATGACCTTGAGGTCATTGCATCTGCTTTCTTCCTAAATGTTATCTTGTCATGATCTCAAGGATGCAAATTACCACAGGCCCAGTAGCCCAAGACCCCTAAAATTTGACCTGGGCTACTAAAATTTTAAAACCAATAGCCAAGGTTGCTACTGAAATATCCTGGAATTTTGGTTGACAATATATTACTGGGCTAATAAAATTCAGGCTGGGCTACTAAATTATATTTGCAAGGGCCCAGCTGGCCACTTTTCCAATAAAGTTTCATCAAGGTATCAAACCTCATTCAAGTGTACCTTACTTCAATTAAACCTTAACATGAGCATTAGGGTTGGATGAAAGGGTGGAAAATACACCACCCTACAAAGTAGGCAGGGTATTACAATGATCTGTTGACATTGCAAAAATGTTCAACCAATCATAATATCATGGTCATATTTGTGTGTTTTTAGATTTATCTTTTACCTCATGTAACAACTATTTGAGTTATGTTTCAATTGTAAATATGTAAAGGATATCGAGAACTACATTTTATCGTGTCTGGGGAAAAGTTTTACAAAATCTAATAGGAATTGTATTTTCAACTTTTATTGCTAATTTCAGGGAAAGCAACTTGAAAAATCGGCGAAGTGGCATGTTTCTAATATATATTTCATGTAATTTTTTCTCTGCTCAGAAATGTTTTGATGTTCCTTTTGCAATCTAACAAGCTCGCCACACAAAGGGGTTTACCTCATGTATTACAATTATTAGTTTTGTATAAAATATATCATTTCTTCCCTTGCAAACCTTTTGCATATATAATAAAGGATCCTTGTTGGTCACATTTTGGTATTTCTATCAGATTTTCGGACATCTCTGGCTTCATCCATTAATAGGGATTATAATATTTTGACCACAAACACCCATATTTTGTTTGATGATTTCATTTTATTTATCTTCAGCAGCATTCTGACAAAATTTCATCAAATCATATTATGTTTAACAATGTACAATATGTTTATCCCAGGGTCCAATGTTAAATCCTATAGGTCCAATTTTAAACAAAATGTTAGACTAAGTTCCCCGCTAGCAGCCATCTTGGATAAACAGCACATCTGGCAGACACATTTAATAGGATGAGCCGCCTAAGGACTATTCTCACCAAGTTTGATTCCAACTAGTCAAGTGGTTTAGGAGAAGAAAATTCCATAAAGTCCAATGTTAAACTATGTTCCCCATTGGTAATCATCTTGGATGCGATGTGGACATGCCTGACTCATTTTTCAAGGGGACCAGCTTTTGACCCTTGTAACCAACTAGAGCTGTCGCCGGATGGCAGCCAGTTATAATCCCCCCCCCCCGGTAATTGAACCCTGAATCAATATGGCAAGTATAAATTTAAGTGTGTGGACACATTACAGTCGTTGACATAGAACAGATGTGGACAAAATGATATACCTCCCCCTTCTCCAGAAAATATTCAAAGATGAAATATTTCCCCTTCAAAATTTCGGACAGCAAGCATATACCTTCATGCACATCTGCAGGTGGCGAACTGCTCCAGTGTAACATTTCATCAAAATCCAAGCAGCTGTTTAGAAGAACATGCACTGACAAGGTTCGTTCCCCCCTTTTTCCAGAAAATATTCAAAGTCAAATTATCTCCCCTTTAAAATTTCAGGCAGCAACCATAATACTACATGCTCATCTTCAGATAGTGTACTACAACTGTGCAACAATTCATCAAACTCCAAGCAGCTGTTTAAAAGAACATGCGCCGACAGGGTTCTTCCCCCATTACCAAATATTATTCAAAGACGAATTATCTCCCCTCCAAAATTTCAGGCAGCAACCATAATACTACATGCCCATCTTCAGATAGTGTACTACAACTGTGCAACACTTCATCAAAATCCAAGCAGCCGTTTAGGAGAACATGCGCCGACAAGGTTCTTTCCCCCATTGCCAAATATTATTCAAAGACGAATTATCTCCCCTCTAAAATTTCAGGCAGCAACCATAATACTACATGCTCATCTTCAGATAGTGTACTACAACTGTGCAGCAATTCATCAAACTCCAAGCAGCTGTTTAGAAGAACATGCACTGACAGGGTCCCCCCTTTTCCAGCAAATATTCAAAGTCAAATTATCTCCCCTTTAAAATTTCGGGCAAGAACCATGTAACTTCATGCACATCTTCAGGTGGTGTATTATAACTGTATAACATTTCATCAAAATCCAAGCAGCCATTTAGGAGAACATGCGCTGACAAGGTTCATCCTCGTTTTTGCCAGATAATATTCAAAGACAAATTATGTCCCCTTAAAAGTTTCGGACAGCAACCATATCACTTCATGCACATTTCCAGATGTCGTACTACAACTGTGTAACATTTCATCAAAATCCAAGCAGCTGTTTAGGAGAACATGCGCTGACAAGGTACATGGATGGACGGACAGACACAGACAGAAAGGGTGATTCCTATATACCCCCCAAACTTTGTTTGCGGGGGGTATAATTAATGTTCCAAGTGGTCAAGTACTTTCAGAGGAGAAGATCTTTGAATATGTTTCCCCATAGGGTCCAAAATAAGATTAGTTACCCGTTGGCAACCATCTTAGATGAAGTGTGGACCTGCAAGACAAAATTTTAACAGGAGCCATCCTAGGACTTTTCTGACCAAATTTCTAATTCTAATTGGCATTGCAGCTTCCAATATAGTGTCCAACTAAAACTAAGTTCCCTGATTGGGGCTATCTTGGATGAAATTCAGACCTGCTGGACACATTTTTTTAAAGGTACCACCCATGGACGTTTGTGACAAAGTTTAGTTTCAATTTGGCCAGCAGGTTCAGAGGAGAAGGTCTTTGAAAGGGAACAACTATCGACCATTGTAACCAAGTATGGTTTCAATTGGCCTAAAATTTTCAGAGAAGGATATTTTTAAATACATGTATGTTCCCTATGAAATCCAATGTTAACTTAGTTACCTGCTGTCGACCACCTACGATGAAGTGCGGACATTCAGGACAAATTTTTTTAAGGGTCATCCAAGGACTATTGTGACAAGATATGGTTCCAGTTGGCTCTGCTGCTTCAGAGGAGAAAATTTTCAACATAGCAGCATCAAATTTTAAACTATGTTTCCTACTGGGGGTTATCTTGGATTAAATGCAGACCTACCAAAAACAATTTTTAAAAGGGAGCACACAAGGACTCTTGAGACCAAGTTTAGTTTCAATTTTCAAACTGTTTCAGAGGAGAAAATCTTTGAATGTTTTAGGATCCAATGTTAAACTATGTTCCCCACTGCGGCTATCTTAGATGCCAAAGGAATACGAAATACACATATTTCAAAGGGGACTAACTATGGATCATTGTTACCGAGTACTATGGATCATTGCGACTGAGTATGGTTCTTTTGTCTTAGTACTTGAATATGTTTCCCCATATGGTCCAATATTATACTAATACATCTGGAATGAAGTGCAGACTTTGTCTCATTTGCATTTACTACATATCCCTTCATTTTTTATTGCTAAACACATGGTTCAATTTGGCTCTGCAGTTCTTGAGGAGATCTCTGAATACTTTCCCAAAGGGTCAAATGTTAAAACCATGGTCCCCACTTGTGGTCATCTTGGATGCGATGGGGACATGCCCGACACATTTTTCAAAGGGGACCAACTATTGACCATTGTAACCAAGTTTGGTTCCCACTGGTCCAATGGTTTTTTGGGGAGAATATCAATGAATGTCTTCCCATATGGGCCAATGTCAAACTATATTTCCCACTGGTGGCCATCTTGGATGTGATGGGAACATGCCCGACATATTTTTCAAGCAGTCAGGAGATCAACTTGTACAAGTCAGAATGGATTTTACTTGTACCTGTAAGATTTATATTACTTAATGAAGTCAGATTCATTCTGACTTGTACACATCAGACTAATCTAACTTGTTAGTGAATGAATGATTTTGAAAATGTTGCTCGCAATGTCAATCTTTTTGAGAACTATTTTGTCTTAATGTCAAACTATGTCCACTGTTAAATCCCTAAGGACAAATATTAAACAAAATGTTAAACTTAGTTCCCGGCTGGCAGTAATCTTAGATAAAGAGCACATTGGGCCATCTTGGATTATATGCACATAAGTTGGACACATTTTCAAAGGGGTGCCATCAAAAGACTATTGTAACCATGTTTGGTTCCAATTGACCAAATAGTTTCAGAGGTGAATATTTTTGAATATAGAGTTCAATTTTAAATTTAGTTCCCCACTGACAGCTATCTTGGATGAGGTGCAGATCTGCTGGACACAATATTTAAAAGGGACCATCCAAGGACTATTGCCATCAAGTTTGATTCAGTTTGCCTGGTGGTTTCAGAGGAGAAGATCTTTGAATCAAACTTTAATCAAAATAATAAAAGACAGATGCAAGAGATGGCAAAAGCTCATCTCGGCATAGGCAAGTGAGCTAAATATTCATTTTTTTTTCACTTGACTCCCTAATAGCTTCTTTTTTTTAGAGAAAATTGTTTCTAAGGTCATATAAAAGAATCAAAATCATAGTGTTTAATTCACTATATCTATAAACAAATAATTTAATAGCATTAATAATTAACAAGCACCTTTTACAGATGTTAACTCGTTAATAGTTTCCTGGTTTTTCAATACATCCACACAAATTTTAGGCATTCTTGTCACTTTTTTAGAAAAATTATCACACTCAGACTGAGTCTTATTTTTGTACCTATCCAGAACATCAAACATCTCTAACCATTCTATAAATCCTGATTTTGTAGATACATTGCTGTAAGATTCATCATCAAAAAGAAATGGGAATTGGTCAAAGTGTAGTGCCATCCACACAGCCAATACAGCCCATATATTTAATCCATTGGAATCAAACAGTTTTATTGGACGACTCTGGACAAGCAAAATATCCTTACTTACATTGTAAAAATTAATGAAAATATATTTAGAAGTTACTAAAAAAGAAGGCACAAGTTGATTGTCTAAATTCTTGTTGATCTTTGAGGCAAGAAATGAATTCACAATTGTTTGACTTATTGTTTGAATATAAAACTGTTCGTTCATGAAATTTAGTAAATGATCTGGATATTCGTCATCAACTCTCAGTTTCTTTGTTGGATGTTCATATTGGCTGTTGTCCTCTGTAGAAATTCCTGAGGCAGTTTTTACTATCTGTCGAGAAGATCGACTCTTTATAACTATATCAGCTCTCCCGTGCCACAGATCATTACATCCTGAAAAGAGATTATAACAGTTTACTGAATAAATAATTATCCCTGCACTTTTGAAGAAAGTTCGGGGATAATGTTATACCCTCCGTCTGTCCGTCCGTCCGTCACACTTTTCTTGTGAATCAAACTCCTCCTTGGATTTAGGGATTTTATTTTGTTGTAGAATTGTTGCATAAAGTCTGCAGATGCGCAATAAGCTTTCGGATTTTCGATATTGGTCTTGTTGCAAACAAGAGGCCCCATGATGTCAATTTTTACACATGTGGCATGTGACACAAACTCCACCTACATTTATGGATTTGGGGATTTAATTTTGTTATAGAATTGTTGCATATAGTCTGTAGATGCGCAATAAGCTTTGGGATTTTTGATATTGGTCTTGGTGCAAACAAGAGGCCCCATGATGTCAATTTTAACAAAGACCCAAAGATGTGGATTAGACACATGTGGCATGTGACGCAAACTCCTCCTACATTTTTGGATTTAGGGATCAAATCTTTATGCAGAATTGTTGCATATAGTCTATGGATTTGCAATAAGCTTTTGGAATTATGGTTCCCGTTCCAACTTTGGTAAATTTCCTGAAAATGTCAAAGACACATATTTTTTTTTATTTTGGCATATTATCTTATATTCTGACAAGTGTTTGGTAGAAAACAAAATTCTGAAAACTTAGGATTCTGAAAGGCGGTTCCAATTTTGGTAAATTTCCTGAAAGTCTCAAAGACCACTTATTTTTTGGAATTCTACCTAGCAACCATACTTAGAATGTTTGCGTAGTTTAGGACGAACATTTTCATCAATTGGATTTCAAAAATATTTGATTCCAATTTTGGTAAATTTCCTGAGTCTCAAAGACCACTTATTTTTTGGAATTCTACCTAGCAACCATACTTAAAATGTTTGTGTAGTTTAGGATGAATATTTTCATTAATTGGATTTCAAAAATATTTGATTCCAATTTTGGTAAATTTCCTGTAAGTCTCTAAGACCACTTATTTTTGGAATTCTACCTAGCAACCATAGTTAAAATGTTTGTGTAGTTTAGGACAAACATTTTCATAAATTGGATTTCAAAAATATTTGATTCCAATTTTGGTAAATTTCCTGAAAGTCTCAAAGACCACTTAATTTTTTTTGGAATTCTACTTAGCAACCATATATCCTAGAAGTCTTTTAGTAACAATAATGACTATCAATAGGCACATTTAAAAAATAATGAAAAAAAAATATGCCAAGGGTGTATAACAACTGTTTTCTGTGTCAAACAGGGAGTGCGGGGATAGTTGACATTTCCAACAACTTCAAGTTTTAATAGCAAAACCCAATTTAATCTTTGAGGTACAAGCACACTTTGGTATTCTTTAGGCCAAAAAATAAGTTCCCAATGGAACATATTTTATTGATATATCTGAAATTTATTCTGTCTGCAGATTATTTCACTAGGTCAGCACTAAATACTTTCCAACTGGAGATATTTCACTAGGTAACCACATATTCTCCTTTTGAACTTCTTTCACGGTGGATACTATTAACAGTGACACATACACTTTCTAATATTTAAAAGAGCTTTGGAGACTGGGCAGAGCCATCACAAGCAACTTAACCAATTATGTGTCACACTCCTACTATATTTTTCGGCCCAGGGCAGATACAGGCAAATCCTGTATTGTCCCTGGCCAATACTGGGTTCAATGAGTTAATGAGTTCAACCGGAGAGCAATTATTCATATTAAATTATATTCATGATAGTTCAGTTGAACATGTTTTCTCAATATAATTTAGGCGATTGGTTCCATAAAATCAACACCATGTGGATGAGCAAATGAAAAATAAAATTAACCACTCTCTATATCAGTTTTTAATGTAAAATCAGGAAACTCAATGAGCATTTTGTATACCCACTCAAAAGGGGAAACCCGAAATGCAAATAGAACCAGATAGATAAATTATACAACTACATTATGACCCATGAAATTGTTGAATAATCAAATATATATAACTACTATCTTTAAACATGATAACTTCTGAATCTTTAAATCTTTTAGCACACAATAATCACTGGATCCAAAGTCGCAATATATGTTATATTTATGGCACGCCAAAGCCACAAAAATGAGATAAAATAGCATTATCTCAGGAAATGCTATCTTATCTGAATTTTTGTGGTTTTGGCGCACATTATCAGAAATGTATCATCAGGTTTCCTCGTTACCTCCTGATAAGTACTTTCAAATATTTTATACATAGGTCTCTATGAAATCTATGTGGTAATGATGTTTTATCTCAAGATAACATAGCATTATCTGTTAATACAGTTTTCTTCTGCATTTTTGTGGTTTTGGCGTGCTAGTAAATGTATTATCTGTTTTCTAATATCAACCAATCAGACGTAATATCTGTGGGAAACTGTATTATCTGATTTATGTAACTGTTTTACCTGATTTATGCGGGGATTTATGTTGAAACCAATCAGATGTAGACAGATAAATTTCAATAACTTATTAAATTCAATCTTTTTAGATCAAATTATCTTTTCTGAAAAACTATGTTAAAATGATCTTAGATAATTTTAGAATTTAACATAATTTCTTTTCTTTTTTTATCCATTTGCCATTTATAACGAATTTTGTAATATCGCGTGTATATATTATTCTGTATTTTCTCTTTGTCGTTGTAAAATTAGTTTATGGGAATCAAGTCTCGTCAATATATATTAGAAATTACAATATCACAATATTTCATCGTTAAAATTACCTGTTTTGACATTTACTTACCTGTGATCGTTGCATGAATGTATATTCTATGAAATATACATGCGATATATACATGCAAGTATGACCTCCACGCAGAATTGAATACATGTAATTGTGTTTTAATAAATGTTTGCATAAAAACATTACTTTACTGAATCATGAAAAAAATAAGTAATTGTCAGATTGAATCTGAAGTGTAAATTTGAGATATATAGTATATATTCTTATTATTTTTATCTTTATCATGTGTATATGGAATGTGTATCTGAGGCAGTCTTTGTGTTTGCACTTTTTGTGTTTATTTATCAATATTACGTTGTTATTTATTTTTATAATATCAGAAGTTTAAGAGCTCTTGTGCGCTCATGTTTGCTTGTTAATTTGTACAAGCTATGACTTAAAAAATACCACTTACTTACTTACTGTTGAAATGGGGGGGTATGGAAGTCTTTCAAACTTTTGTCTATTTCTTGCAGGATCTAAGCAAAGTTTGTAGTTTAACCATGCTAACTTTAATTAAACCTTATTTATTTATTTATATATTATTCAAGGACGTGCGAGACCAGGAAGTAAATTTTGTTTCTTCCAGAACACTCGGTTGAAAATAAGTGAGAATGTTAACAGTGATAATGAATCTATGGAATTAATAAAATATATATATTAAAGAATAAATCAGATGTACATTTTTCATATTTTTAAAGCTTTTAGTTGCTAGCAGTCAAGGAATCGTTTTCTTAGCGAATGAAATTGCATGTAACAGATGAAGACGGATGTTCTTCAATGGGCACAATAAATTATTACATACGGATTGGACATCTATCATAAGATAGTTCATTACCTGTTAACAGATAAAGAAGTTCATTACCATTTATGATAAGCAATTTCATTACCTATTACCTCCAGGAAAGAATGTTTTATCTCTTTATTGCATGGAGACCTATGTTACTTTTTTTCCATATTTATAATTATCAGGAGTTAATGATATTTTATCTGCGCCAAAACCACAAAAATACAGATAAGATAGCATTACCTGAGATAATGCTATTTTATCTCATTTTTGTGGCTTTGGCGTGCCATATATATTACTGAGTAAACAGTAAAGCTGGGTAAGAGTTGAACTTGACAACAAGAGAAAGTGAAAGTATGTAATGGTTTTGACATTTGATATAAATAACTTCAATTAGCATTTAAAGTCCCTTGGAAGGGGGCTTGACTTTGACCACCTTGCATATCATGTTCCTGATTGTGTGTATTAAATCCTATGGTTTCAAATTATAAAAGAAATGTTTATCTATCAAAGAAAAATACAAATGAGAAACTAGAGATGAATGAAAGTGCAAATGTGGTAGAGTGAAATTTCAGTGCTTTTAGTACTTTGATAATCTCTGATATGACTACTTTAAATTTATTTATTAAAATTTTACTTTGTAGAATTATATACTGATACAGATTAAATAATATTTGATTTGATTATTTCAGTTATTTATTTAGTAGTCAGAATACCTGTACAGTTATATTTTATTGATTAGTATATATTAACTTTATTTACCTTTATTTTTAGATTCCCTATATGCTAATTATGTTTACATTTACTTATATGGTAATTGGATACCATATTCTATTACTTTGAACCTTAAATTTGAAATTCTTTTCTATGATTGGATAGTCTGATCATATGGTCTTTTTGGAGGGAATTTTCTTTGTATTGGGCACTCTACTACTAGTATTATACTTTGACTGGTATAGATGTCCATAGAATTTGGTCTGGTTATATGATGTTGTAATCTTGGACTATTTGTTCTGGATCTTCATTTATTCTTTGATCAGGTCAGTTTTTCTCACTTTCTTTATTAACAATATTTTAATAGTCCAATATTTAATATTTAGTATCAGGGATGACACTACTATATAATTTAGGGCCGCCTGGCGGCCCCATTCCCCGAACTAGAAAATTCCCAATCTCGGCAACGATGTTTACAAAATCCGGATTTTTTTCATTTCCGTCTCCGGTGAATCTTTCGTTCCGATCCGTGTCGCCTTTTGTCAGAACTGGAAATTACTCAAAACATCACAGTAACGTCCAGGGGGGCACTTGATTCTCTGTGCTGGACATGTTCCGATCACAATGTTCTGGACAAGCGAATCAAGTGGCTTGGAACAGGAAGTTCTTATATCAAAATGGACGTCGATTGTGTGAAAGTTACTTTCGCGAACGAATTTGTTGATAATGAAGATAAAAACAATGAAACAACGGCAATAGAATATCGAAGGAACAATAAATGCTCAATAGAATTCGTAGTTGTAGTAACATGCCTCGCATAGTAGGTTTAACCCTTGTCAAAAATTGTATGTTAAAGCTAAAAAAATATTAAATGTTCCAATAATATGAAAGGAGGTCATGATAATCTGACTCAACATTTTGCCATATGAAATGATTTTTTCAACGTAACTGATTGACAGAGTTCTTATTTTTTTAGATAAATACTTGACAGACTTACTTTTGATAAATGCATCATTATATAAAAAAGTCAATAGCTTTAAAATGTTTTCTAAGTTTGCTTTAACTAGGATAAAGTGTTTTCATTATTATCTTATAGAAAGCATTTAAATTCAAAAAAATCACATTTGTTTTCCTGCATCCATTACATTTGACTCCATCTTTAATGGCGGACTGTGCACACTACACCATCTCTGTAGTCAGTACAGACGGAACAGATCCAGAACACTGTTCTCAATCACTCGATTGTTGTACGGAAGTGTGCAGGACGTCCAGGACAATGAATCAAGCGCCTCCCAGAAGTAACTAAATAATGCAATTTACGCTATTTACGACCACCCTGAAGAAGAACAAAATGTCTGAGATAAGGGAACATCTTGAAATTCAGAATGCGTAAAGTGAATTGAAATCGTGTTGTTATCGTTCATTGTCGTGTCTAAAATTCGAGACTTTCATCCATTACGTGGTAACGTGCAAATGCTCTCATTGCCAAAGATATAGCATTGAAATAAATATTGAATAGTTATGACTTGAAATCAGAGTTTCTGAAACTGGGACTTTTAACTGGATGAGAATTTGGAACTGCACTTCATATGGGGTGCTCTCATTTCTACTAGTTAAAACGAAACGTGGAAATGACCTGCTGTATGATTAATGAATGAATGCATAGAAATTTCATGGAATGAGGTATATTTATCACTAAGTTGGGTATACACATAAGGATTTGATTTTGGTGATAATATTGAAATGTGTAAGTCATCTTTATTTGCAGACAACCAAAGAATTTCTGACAGAATGTTGATTTGTTTTCATATAGGAAAAGAGCGGTACAAAAAATGTACTTCTTTTGTTGATGATCAGCTTGATAAAATTCAAATCTGGTGTAATTTGAAAGACTATATAAAATATAGTCTTAATTTTTGAAAAAATGTATAAAATATAGTCTTAATGGCTTTGGTGTAATGATACTTTTCATTCTTCAAACTCTTGTTGTGTGTACTTACACATATTCTTGGTTTATACAAACGTATGTTTCAGTATTTGATATATTTTCATTTTCCCAATTTCAGTTGTCGCGATGCGAAATTCCCAATTTGTTGGACGGGGGACCCATTTGAAAAGAGCTAAAATCATCCCTGAGTATGTTTGAGATGAGAGAATTACAGAATGAATGAGAGAAAGAGATGAATTTAAGTCAGATCTGTGTAGAAGTATATAAAACTATTTTAAAAGCATATAAAATAATCATTAAACTATTTAAAATGATATAAACTATTATAAATATGAATAAAATATGAAATAATAGTAAAATATATATAAAAGATGGAGTAAATGGTATAGATTTACTGTATTTGTCTTCTTGTAAATTTATTGCATAAAATAAGGGTAAAATTCAGTTCTAAACAATCGAATTGATATAATATTTTTATTATGATAAATAGATGGAACTATTTTTATGTTTGATTTAAATGGATTGAAACGACATATATTTTTGTCGTAGGACACATAATTTATAAGTCCCTTATTGTTCTTGCAGTGTGTACTATAACTTTGTAGACTAATATGATGACGTAAAACCATACCAGATTTATACATACATGTAACCTTGAGGACCTTTGCACCTCATGTGAGGTTAGTATTGTGTTATTGCATATTTTTAGCTTTGCTTACTGCTTGATATTTTTAACAGCTGTTTTGCCTAACTATTGCTTGTTGCTATTTATGTTATTATTAGCTTGTAGTTTTGCTCGATATATTTTCATTACCTTAGTATGACTGTGGAATGTAGAAATATGGAGTAAATTATTTTGAATCGAATGAATAGCATTTCTGACAACTTTATGTCACATACAGATATAGTTGATAAAATGAGACAAATAGATATTGTTATATTTTTAATATATGTATGCAGTACAGTACATGGTATTTGCACACTGATTAATATTAGTAGTAAGAGTTATTCTTCTTGTACTAAAATTCATGTATTTTTATCTTACTACTTGCAGGGTTATTTATACTTCTCAAGTGTTATTGTTGTTATGAATTCCAACTCAACAAATAAACCTACGAACCTCAGACGATGTTTGATTGTATTATTTGCCTACAAAATCAACCCGGCTTCACAAATTCAATTGTGTGTGAACACAATACAGGTGTTGACACAGTGCAAGTATGGACACAAAGAGGCACTTTGAAGTTTCCCGCCTTTTTTCAGTTTCCATGGCAACCATGGCCATTAATAATGCATGAGTGTACATCTACTTATTGTAACTTAGATTCCTTTTTGCTTGCAAAGTGTCTGAAAAACATCAATAGTTGTGTTTTTCATTCTTATGGACAGATGAACAAACATAAGGACAGATGGATAGACAACTGGACAGACAAGGGAAAACAATATGCCCCCCCATCCCAAAACCCTTACTTTTCGTTATGGGGAATAATAAAAAAATGACAAACAGTATTTAAAGATCAATGGAAATAAAAAAAAAACATTTTCCATTATTTTTTGAAAATGAATAATTTTGAAAATGGTTATAAAATTTTTTTTGGTGATGCCCCAGACTGTTATATTTAATGAATAAAACTGAAATAAAATTTTACCTGAAAAGTTTACAAATGTAGCTAGCTACAGATCATTTAATATCAAAATTTATAGCATGTATTGCTGGTTGTTAAGTACATTATATGTTTATTTAAGACCTTGGGATTTGCCTTTGAAATATGAATATGAAATTCAATTTTGACTTTCAATTCTATGGAAAATGCAGGTAAAAGATTAGATTACTTTCAAGGAACTAAGATTTCATATTATTATTTTCTTGATTTCGGCATCAGAAACCCTGCTATCTACTGTTGTACATACACAAAAAAATAATTTTTACGCATTTTTAATTACCATTTGGAGCAATAATGCACTTAATTACAGTAACATGAACTAGTGAATTGAAGTTTGTGCTACACATTTTTTGTCACTTACACTGTGTATTTTTACCCAATAAGACATATTTTATCACTTGTTTTATATATTTTTAATGCCGTGGTAATAATGATATCATTCCAAAACGAATTTTACCTTGTACCTGACTCATGACTCTTCATTATATAATTTATAATAATTCCAAATGTAATTGCAACGTTCATTTTCATTGGTCAACGTCATGAATAGCAAACCAAAATATTTTTGGATATTTCCATTTGCCCATTAATCTGTTCCGCAAAAATATAGTGCATCAAATTAAGACGCCGTTAACATGGATCATGCAGTTTTTAACTTACAAAATTGGAATTATAATTATAAGGATTAAACACTGGTTTTAGGTAATTATGTATGTATAAACTCCGGCAGCTCACTCACAAACTTTACATAAAGTCCTTCAGAATTTATTCAGTTTGTGAGTGAGCTGCCAGAGTTTATACATAGATAATTTCCTAAAAAATCAGTGTTTAATCCTATAATAAATATATATATGAATATATTTTTCTTACCAAAATTAGTATTGCCAGTGTTTAAAGGATGTTTGCAGTAAGGACATTCTGGGTTTGGTTTATTACCACTACCATTGCCACAGTCCTTATACTGTTTGTAACATTCCTGATCAGTTACAATTAATCCATCACACAGGGGTGTAAACAGATGACAGGCCAATATTGACTGGATATGTGTTTCTATACATTTCTTTTCAGAATCTGACTCTGCACTCAAAGTGTTCAATTTCTCCAGACACTGTAGGTGGTTACCATCTGAAATCAGAAATAATACAGGTTAAGTGATAGTTTTTTTTTCATTTAACATTCAATTTAGGAAAAAAAATGTATATTCATCACTGTGTTGAAGACCGTACAGTGACCCCTAGATGCTTTGTTTTGGGTCGTTTTAACCTGGATATGGGATGTTGTCTCCTTGACATTTACCCCATTTCCTTTCTTTTTCATATTTTTATAAGCATGTGTGAAACTGTGACACAATTTCCTGTGGAGTGTTGAAAAATGCTCCATTCAGTGTATTTCTTTTTTTGGAAAATACTACTGGTGTGTTGGAAAATTGTCATGTTAATACAACTCTTAAAATTTGTTACTGTATGTCATGATATTTTCGCGTGGGCTTTTGTTTGTGATTTCAATGTAAAACATTAGCTGTGTTTATATATCACGTTTTTATCATGTTTATACTTAATCCAATGCATTGAATTGGTAGTATATTTACATAGAGGCTAAATATTGAGCCCATTTCAGGCCAGTGCAGTGGTTTTAGAGGAGAAGATTTTTTAAATTGTTGACTGACTGACATAAAAGCTCACATGGCCTTTTCAACCAGATGAGCTTATTTTGCTCTTTTAATCTTAGCAGGGATGTGATTTGGTTATAGGAAGTCCTGTGGAAAAAATGGAAATTACCAGAAATCAAAAGTAGAACATTATACATGAAAATGGATTCGGAAACAACCTTTACCACGGAAATCAGGGATTCTGCGGAAATATCACATCCCTGTCTGAGTGATTGGTGTCTGGCAAATGTGAAAAAATAATGAATTATAAATGTATTTCTGGCCCTTTTTTAATGACACTGGTTTCTTGTCATGCTACTCTCAGGCTGATCCTGCCTCTCTCCACTTGCGAAGGGAAGTCATGAAGGAAGCAATTGTATTAAAAATTTGGTGGACAAACAATCAAGTTTCAAACAATGATATATGCCAATCCCTTATCTACCGACATTCATACCATCACGTTCGGCATTAAACTCATCTAGCTTCCCAATTTGCACAATAGGCTAGTTTCGGGACAATTCTAATATACAGGGTCTTTTGTGGAATATTTTGAGCAGAAATTTTTCCCTTTCATATTCTTGGTGCTGCAGACGGCCCATTCATCTCTATTTCAATTAATCGGTGACAAAGTTGATACATTTCAATTTTTCAGAAACAAATTAGTCTGTTTTAACATCATGTAAAAATTCCCAGAAACCCGAAAGCAAGTAGCATTTTGTAATTTGGTATCCAGTCTGCAATTAAAACAAAAAAAAATCTGTGTGTTGCAAACTGTTACAGCGGTGATTCAAAATCTGAAAGTGATTAGTGTAATGCCGTAATTTGGACCCAAAATTTCTGCAAATTGAACACAATCTGTAATGGTCGACACCTAAGTTAATGACGCTACTACAGTACACACAGAGTGTTTCAGTTACAAAACTCTCAGGTCTGACATATTTTATACAGTAAACACCAACAAACTTCTTGTTGTTAATAACATAGAAATATATCTGCAAGTCATAAGTCAGTGTAAACACTGGCATTTCTTCAGCAATTGTCTGTGTTTTCACTCATTCCAGACCATGGTGTTTTGTAACTGAAACACTCGGAGTGTACTGTCATGACTGTAGTACATTATAAATGCCTTGGCCAAGGATTTGTATAGTGAGAAGGATTCGCATCTCGCATTATCTTGTAAGATCCCCGGTAGCAATATTTTGTTTTACTCGCAACTACAAATGGCTATACTCGCTTCAAAACCTATCAGACACTTAAAAATATTGTATTGAAACCAACTTTTATTTTCTCTTCCTTAACATGGCACGATATATATGATACATTTCATGTATAGGTTTGTCGATTTTCTATGTCATTTCATGTTTATTTATGTAAAATCAAGTCTCATCTTTGTCGGCATGTATTTCAGATGGTGAAATTTTGAAACGAATAAAAGCCAGATATAACAATTCAACAAACCTAAAATTTCTTCGACAAATTGACGAAACGATAATAAGTAAAGTGTGTATTTGTACCGGTACCTGTTTATATCCTAATCTCAGCTTTTATGGAAAATAGTTAATCATTGTACCATGCTGTCACCTCTCGTTATTTTGAAATGGTCACAAATTTGTCACAAGGCAAGAATTATATAATTATACTTATTCAGTAACTTAATCAAATGTATACTTGATTACCCAAAAACATGTTTTAAAACAAAATGTTCATTATGAAGGAGTAGATTAAAATATCATATGATGAAGACTGACAATACATGCTTGCGAGAGTAGAAATAATGATCTGATTTGAAACACATATAATTCCATCTGTATTGAAGAAAAATATTTTTCTTGGTATTAAAACTATTTTCTTTGCTACATTAATTATATTTTAAATATAGTTGGAACAATGTTTTGAACAAATAAACAGGCTAGTTTAATTTCCGAAGCGATGACACTTTCTGCCATTTAATTGAACATGATTAGCGCGGGTGCAAGGCACTGTGGGTAATATTTTATAATCTTGCATACGCCTCAGCTTATAATGCAATCAATAGAAGATCACCATGAGATTTGAATCCTTCTCACTATACAAACCCTTGCATTTGCCAATTAAAATATTTTGTGTACATTTCCACAATGCATTTCTCTCTGAAAGGGCAAATTATGTTAAAATTTGCTTAATCATGATTAGCTGTGGAACCGTAGCTCTATAGGTCCTTTTATTTTTTCTGATTTGGCGGACAATAGAGCTACAGATTTTCCCCTATATAAAACTTGCGATTTTGCGACACAAATTTTGTCGCACGTGTTTTGACAACTGGACGCCAAGCAGGGGCAGTCTCATTTATGTATTTCGTTTCTTTAAATGTTTATCCATAACCTTCCATATTTATTTCCGCCGTGCACGGTCCCGGCTTATGAATAGGTCCGCAGCATCCTCTAAGCTTGGAGTATGAGTCTTCTTAACAAAGAACCCCGAGGGAACCCCGGGATATAGAAATAGGACCTAGTATCTCCGGCTTGCGGAGTGTAACCCCTTCTAAACGGGGACTGACCCGAGGGTCCCGGGATATAGTAACAGGACCAATTCCGTGGTTGTGCGGGATTAATAAATACACAACCCATCTTTCGGATGGGATGTAAACTCGGGTCAACGTGCTGGAAGAAATGCCACGCTTCCTGCACGTTAAAGAACCCTTGTAGCAAGCTTTTTTTGAGTGATCCGTAGGTGATCGGCTACAAGGCTAAATTCTCCGCCCTTTTTCGATTTCACCCTACTTTTCTAGTGGCAGTCAGAATTTCCCGTCCCATGACCCTTTCCATACCCAAAAGTGATTATTTATTAACAAACTTGTTCTCGTCTTAATATAGCTGAAATATTGCAGAGTAGACGTTAAACAATATTCAATCAATCAATCAATCCATATTTATTTACCAATAAAAATTCATTTCCTGCTCATTATCATAACAAACATCATCGTTGGGGTCAAACCGCCTTCGGCCATCTTGCTGACATCAATCTCATTGGGAAGGAGACTTTTTCGGGAGGCAGGACTAAATGCAAATGGTATCCTTAACGGATATCCTAAAGTAAATATTTTGTCAATCTCTGATTTGAAAAGCAGCATTTCTTACTATTGCAAAGCTTTTTGAATGCAAATAATTAATTCATCCTCATTTAAGAAATATTCTTAATGAATTTTGAAATATCCGCTCCGGACATGATCTGGCTTTTATTGCCGCCTCTCGAAATGTCACATGACTCCAATGTTCAAAATGGCCACTTAAGTAGGCGGGATTATGATTATATTAAGACAATTTCCTTTATAAATAGAAAATAATGACTCACCTTGCATAATTAAATGTTGTAAGTATTAGAAAAATATTGAAGGAAACGAAATAAACACACTTGGATACCCGAACTTGGCGTCCGGTTGTCAAATAACTCCAAGAAACTTGCGACACAATTCCTGTCGCAAGAGTCACAAGTTTTATATATCGTCAAACAACCTATTTTCGACCCACTTAAGTATTCGACCTAAACATGCTATTTCAACTAAAATTATGACGTCACAATCGACGCTTAGTAGGTCGAAAACCGGATAGACGAGGATAGGGTTAAATCCATAGCTCTATGGTCCTCAACTATCAAAAAATCAGCACAAGGACCATAAGATCTACGGTCCCGCAGCTAAATCATGATAAGAAACAAGTACCTGTAACATCTTCTTTACCCTGGCTTATTAAAGCAAAATTTGAATTTTAGCTCACAATATTCTCATATTTTGATTTAGCTGCAGAACCGTAGCTTTACATACAGTGCCTGGCCAAAATACAGTACGCAAAATGGCGACGTTATCGGTCAATAAATCAATACCACAATTGTTTTAATGTGTTTTCTTTAGAACTACAATGTTGTTCCATGTCAAATTTAACACAGTGACACACTTTACGGTTAGAAGTTCAAAGGTCAAATAAATTCTGCACAAATGTTTACATTCACGTAAAAATTTATGTCATCAATCATGGCACCGAGAGGAAAGGATTTGAAGGTGGAGCAAAAAGAAATAATTGTATCTATGAGCGAGGAGGGTTTGAGCAGTAGAAAAATAGCAAATATGATCGGTATAAGTCCAAATAGTATTCAAAACATAGGTAATCAACGATTACAAAGTTCGCCTCGCTATGGCACATGGACACAGAAACCCAATTTGGCCAGGGTGCTCATTTACCATCCCTTTTGCATGTATACAAAGGCTAGATGATCTTATCATGTACAGTTATCGAGACCTGAATTCGGACATAAATGGAAAAGTGACTTAATTTTGCCTGGATGCTGACCTACTGCCAAAGATGCATGCACATGCAAGGTTTGATGATCCTACCATGTACAGTTACTTAAATCTGAACTCGGACGCAAACTTGAATGTAAGTCAATCATGCGGAAAATATAGGTCAAAGTGACCTAATTTTGCCTGGATGCTGACCTACCCCCAAAGATGCATGCACATGAAAGGTTAGATGATACTACCATGTACAGTTACTTAGATCTGAACTCGGACATAAACTTGAATGTAAGTTGATCATGCGGAAAATATAGGTCAAAGTGACCTACTTTTGCCTGGATGCTGACCTACCGCCAAAGATGCATGCAGATGTAAAGTTAGATGATGGTACCATGTACAATTACTTAGATCTGAACTCGGACGTAAACTTGAATGTAACTCGATCATGCAGAAAATAAAGGTCAAAGTGACCTAATTTTGCCTGGATGCTGACCTACTGACAAAGATGCATCAGATGCAAAGTTAGATGATTGTACTATGTACAGTTACTTAGATCTGAACTCGGACGTCAACTTGAATGTAAGTCACTCGTGCGAAAAATATAGGTCAAAGTGGCCTTATTTTGCCTGGATGCTGACCCACGCCAAGGATGCATATAACTGCAAGGTTAGATGATCCTACCATGTACAGTTCCTTAGATCTGAACTCGGATGTAAACTTGAATGTAAGTTGATCATGCGGAAAGTATAGGTCAAAGTGACCTAATTTTACCTGGATGCTGACCTACCCCCAAAGATGCATGCACATGCAAGGTTAGATGATCCTACCATGTACAGTTACTGAGATATCAACTGGGACCAAAAATTAAATGAAAGCCAGTCAAGCAGAAAATATAGGTCAAAGAGACCTAATTTTCTTGGAGGCTGTGAGATAGCCCAAGATGCATCTGCACACAAAGTTTGATGACCCTACCCTTCATAGTTGCAGAGATATATGCCCAAATGCGGACGCGGACGTAGACGTAGACGCGGACGAAGACGCCGGGGGTACTCCAATAGTTCTCCTCAACTTCGTTGAGGCGAATAAAAAATTATTCGCAGATGTGGTGAAAGGGGGTCAGTAGAAAACAAGCACAGGTAGGAAAAGATTGATACTCGACCGTGATGACAGGGTACTTTGTCGACTTGTAAAAAAGAACCGTAGACAATCTTTGACTGATTAAACGAGCAGGTTTAAGGAGTCTGTTCCCAAGTCAGTGTCCTCACGTACTGTCAGGCCTCATATGAAGGAAAAAGGCTATAAAAGATGTACGGTTGCAAAGAAAATTACGATTTCGGAAGTTAATCGAAAGAAGAGAGTTCAGTGGTGTAAAGGAAGACTGGCATGGACAGTAGAAAATAACTGGTCTCAAGTGATTTTCAGCGACGAAATGAAGGTTGTTTTGGGAAAGGACAGGAAAATCAATGTATGGAGAAAACCGTCTGAAATATTCGACCTGCATGTTTAGGAACGTACAGTAGCCATTCTCCTCATGGCGGTATCTCGGCAATGTTTTGGGGCTGTCTGAGTTTTAATGAAGTTGGAACTTTGACCGAAGTTGATGGAAATATAAACTCTGGAAAGTATATTTCTGTTTTAGATGAAAATTGATGGCCAGTTGTGGCAAAATATTTTGTAAATACCCCGTGGATACTACAGGAAGATAACTGTCCCGTTCACCAGTCTAGACAGACCGTCCGTTGGAAAGAGGAAAACAATATTTCTACACTTACATGGCCAAGTCAGTCTCCAGACATTAATAATATTGAAAACGTGTGGCGTTTTATCAAAATCAAACTTGAATCTCGATTGAATGATGTTGTAAACAGGAATGACCTAATACGTGTTGTGAAAGAAATATGGACGGCAATAACACCTGATTATATAAAATCATTGTATGAATCAATGAGGAGGGGCAAGAGGGGGTCTGATCCCGGAATCCCGACTTTATTTTTTCCAAATCCCGAAATCCCGAACTACAAAGAAACTTAAAGACTGATGAAATCCATCCCGATTCCCGGTGAGTAAATTTCCCGAAATCCCGGGCTTAAATCATAAAAATCCGGAAATCCTGGGCTTAAACATCCAATCCCGACATCTCGAAAAAGGTCCTGCCCCCCCATCAATTCCACGACGATTACGCGCTGTTGTTAAAGCAAAGGGATATATCACAAAATATTGAGAGGTAGGTAAACTTTTATTCATTTTTCTGCTATATTTTACACAATGATTGCGAGTTGTGAAAACGTGAATATGACGTTCGGTCGCCATTTTGCGTACTGTATTATGTTGGCAGTCCGCAACTATGAACTATAAAAAAAATCAGGACAAGGACCATAAGAGCTACTGTTCTGCAGCTAATTTTGATTCTACCTACTGTTGACTATATTTTCGTTGAACCTTAAAAAACATTCAACTGCATCTTTTTGGCTTTGGTTCAAGCGATTCAAACTTTCACCATTTCGACCAATTTCCACGAGTTCTTTACATGTGCCCTTGTAGATTGTACCGAGAGACAACCCAACGACGGTATCATATTCTTTTACGTATTTCGAGTTGATTTTGAAATCCATCCACACATTGTTCGAAAAGTCTGCATAGCAATGGGCGTTACAACACTTAACCCCTAAGTAAATAAAGGGAATG
>MJUU01028748.1:7508-35797 GCA_002080025.1 Modiolus philippinarum
AAACCTTGCAATATCTAAATTTTTGTAAATTTTGTTGAAAACTAAGGAGTATCTCCCTCATGCAAAGCTCTGTCCTTAACTGATTTTGGCTTTTCATTTAGATCATTCTGGGTACTTGTTCTCTATCAGTTTTTTAATATATTTGATTTTATGGTCTTCCAAACGTTTAGATTTTATCTGCACTGAAGAGACATAAGTTGTCGAAATGCGCATATGCAGAAAATAAATTAACAGTAACTTCGGTATTTAGTCATTTTAGCCAAATTCCAATTACTAGTCACTATTACTCATAAACCACTAATTTGAATTTCATAAACTTAATCTAGAAATGCACTATGTATTTTGTTCCAATAATTCTTTTTAGTCCATTTTTTTTTTCGAAAATCACGAGAATTTGAGGGCGGGGGATATTCATGGCTAACAAGACCTCAGTTACTCGAGTATCAAATATATGCTGAAAAAATGATTATCTTGTCTCTACCCTTTTTTATCGCCAAAATTTATTATTTAATTTACTTTTTTCAGATTGGGGAACAAAGCTTTCCACAGTTTATCACAATGTATCAGTTCAGTCCAATGACACAGAATTAAATCTAGTTTCTCATTCTTCAAGCACGGAAACAGAGTGCTTTAGCAATTGTTCAAGTCTATTTGCATGCGTTGGTGCCACTTTTACGAATTATTCATGTTTGTTTTACATTGCTGATATGAATGGCGACTTCAGTACAAAGTACAAGTTTCACGTTTACAATTCGACGGAGAGTGGGTCATCATTTTATCTTACTCCATGGAAGATAAGTAAGTATATGATAACATTATCCACAAATTAAGAAATGGTCAACTTCTCAAATGATTTAACTCATGCGAAAGTCAAGATGGCAAACGAAAAGAAATAAGAGCTCATAGATGAATCATATAGCTAAAGGTCGCTTCAAATTATAAGTGAGAGCAGTAACTTTGCCCAACATGATAAAAGAAATACTCCTCTCAAATAATTTATGAGCACAATCAGTTATTTATTTCTTAATCAAAGAAGATGTTTATTGATTGATGAATTTGGAACGTTTACATTAAAATATCTTTCATGTTGACAAATTTCTGTTGCCAACTTAAACTCTCTGTACCAATTGTTTGTTTTTTACCCCAACAGAACTGCAAAATATTTCTATTTAATCCTGATTTACCATACTAGTAAAGGCAACATACTGACAAGAAGGATAAATATGATATTTTTCAATGGGCAAAACAAGGATAACAAAAGAAATGACTGAAAAAAAGAATAGAACACAGAAGCCATTTGAAATTCTCATGCAAACAAGATGTGTTTGTGAAACACTATACCCCCTGTAGCAATCATGTCTACAATACAAAATAAATGCACTAGAAAGTAAGGTTAAGTAGACATATGTACTAAGTTCCATTAGATCTATTCACATACAGAATATCAAACACTATGCCCCGGTAGCAATCATGTCTACAATACAAAATTAATGCAAATATTGCAATATACACTAGAAAAGTAAGGTAAAGTAAACATTTGTACTAATCTCTATTAGATCTATTCACATGTAGAATATCAAGCCCCTTGCAATTGTAATTAATGAGCTAAAGGCAAAATCTCAATTTTGACCTCTGTAACCTTTACCTTTGACTGAACCTTAATGAAATTTGCATAATGGTGTTCAACTTTATATGATCAATATACAGGCCAAATCTGGTTAAAAAGATATACATGTAGGTGATGTTTACGTTTTTGTTAAAGTTTTCAAATGTGAACTTAGTGACCTTGACCTTTTGCCTGAATCACATTTTTCTGTGGATTTGTACTAAGCTCAATAAGATCTTTTCACATGTAGAATATCATGCCCTATCCCTTGTAGTAAACGAGCTACAGCAAAATATAGATTTTGACCTTTGACATGAACTTGGGGAAATATGCCATTGGCGGATCCAGAGGGGGGTTCCGGGGGTTGGAACCCCCCTTTTTTCTGGACAATCATGTATTATTTAATGAATATCCTAATGTTTTATTAAGAAATACCCAAAAAAAATTTCGCGCCTCGCTCCACTCGGCGAAAATTCCTTACATTTCTAATTGGAAACCCCCTCCCTTTTCTAATTGCCTGGATCCGCGCCTGTATGCATTTTGTATTCAGCTTTACATGATCAATATACATACCAAATATGAAGGGCCTATCACATCTGATTCAAAAGTTATGAGCCAGGTTATAATTACGGACAGACAGACAGACATCGCAAAACCAATATGCCCCCGATCTTACGACCCGAGGGCATAACATTTTTAAGTAGGTTTGCATCTTCAAAGGCAGCTGACAGTAGGGATCAAAAGTGAAACAATAGATCCAGTGTTCTGAATTTTCTAAGCCATTTGAACGAAGCTAAGTGACAATTCGCCGTTTCAGAAACTACGGCATTATGGGTAGAGCGTACACCAAAATATTTTGATAAGTTAGGAACGTAAAAAGCTTAACGTCATTGGTCAATTTGAAAAAGAAAGGAAATGGGGTAAATGTCAAGGAGACAACATACCATATCAAGGTTAAAACGATCCAATACAAAAGCATCTAGGGGTCACCGTACATAAAAAAATTCAAATACAATGATTCACTACCCACAACCCCTCAGTTTCTGGAACGGCAAACTGTAATAGGATTCTATTTTTGGCCAGAATTTTAATGTTTTTTTTAATTATTTGGACTGCTCTATCTGAGCCAAGTTTTTTTTTCTATTTTTTCGCGAAATTTTATACAATACAATTAATATAAACTATAGTTTGTTGCATTTGCACGTCTTTCAAATGCAAAAAGATTAAAATATTTTTCAGTGTCTTTTCTTGTTCAGAACATAATGAGCATTTCCATTTTGTTGGTATTGTAAATGCTTTATCGTAGCATATGAGTTATCTGTTCTCCGTAATAACAGTCACCTTATTTTGATATCAACAGGATAAAAAGATTAAAATATTTTTCAGTGTCTTTTCTTGTTCAGAACATAATGAGCATTTCCATTTTGTTGGTATTGTAAATGCTTTATCGTAGCATATGAGTTACCTGTTCTCCGTAATAACAGTCACCTTATTTTGATATCAACAGGAACGAAATCAATGTAGACAAGAGCCCCTCATAAACTTGATACTTTTTTTTCAGGCAGCATTGAAGTTAAGTCGAATGTCGGCAATGGAAATGATAATAAATCTACATTCAGTTGTAAGTATAGATAGTAATAGTAGGAAATGTGTGTTGCCTCTTGTCTTGCATATGTTATTGTATGATAGGAATAGTAGGAAATGTGTGTTGCCTCTTGTCTGGCATATGTTAATGTATGATAGGAATAGTAGGAAATGTGTGTTGCTTCTCGTCTGGCATATGTTAATGCGAATGTTGCTTTGTATGCCTCGTATTCTCTTTTCTTAAAATGATGGCCTAAAATCGTCGGAAAGTTACTTAATGATTGTGGTATTTCTCATCACACAACATCTCTAGAAAATATTGCAAGATACTTCTATATTTAATGTTTTATATCAATTGATAAAAGATACTTCTATATTTAATGTTTTATATCAATTGATAAGTTTGGGGTCGTAAAAATGAGCATATAAAATACAATAAAAGTAAAATCCTGTAAAGTCATCTCTTTTTTGCAAACGAATACCGAAGCAAAAATGATAAAAGGAGGATTCCAAAATAAAAACTCGGGCCAATTTTTATCCAACACGAATCAAGACAGGATGACAAAGACAAAACATATAAATGAGTATATATTGCACTAACAGTAAAATCATGGATACTGATCATGCCAATCTCTAAGAAAATGTATTTCCTATGTTAAATCTGCTGACGCATGTTTTTGGGAACAATCAGTTACATTCCATTTGAGCTTAAAATAAAAATAATAATAATTCATTGTTCATATATGATTTCAAATTGAAAACTTTGAGGTTTTGAATTAATAAGGATGATATAAATAAAAACAATCCTAATATGACGTCCTTTCATGCATAGCTTTGTCCTTAGCTGAATTTTTGCTGTTCTATTTAGACCCTTTTGGTTATTTGTTCTCTATCAGCTTTAACATGTTTTTCGGTTAATAAACTTCCAAATGTTTGGTTTGATCTGCACTGATGAGACATAAGTTGTCGAAATGCACATATGCAGAAAATAAATTAACAGTAACTTCGGTATTTTGTTATTCATCGCCTTGTGTCCATAACCATGGTATAATATACATATGCTCGTGGGTATTGTCATGACAATCGGTGGTACTTATGAAAACGTCATAGAAAGTTTGACGACAGTTTTTGTAGCGTCATAGAACAAAACGTCATACTTTAAGGGGTAAAATGGCTGTTTCACCTATGAACACAAAGACGAAT
The DNA here is from genome assembly GCA_002080025.1 of Modiolus philippinarum. Lineage (NCBI taxonomy): Eukaryota > Metazoa > Mollusca > Bivalvia > Mytilida > Modiolidae > Modiolus > Modiolus philippinarum. The sequence continues at coordinate 11,902 of MJUU01028748.1, forward strand.
TCATCGCTTCTGTACCATGTAAGTATCATATTAGAATCGAAATAATTCACGGGAGTGTTAATATATGTTGTTTTTACCACCGGTTGGCCCTTTATGCCTATATTTTACCCCTCGCATACGCTCTGAGTAAAAAAAATTGCCATAAAGGGCCAACCCGTGGTTAAATCGCCATATATTCACGCTCCTGTGAATTATTTCTTAAGTAGAAACCTGCAGAAAAAATTGTCATGCAGAGTTAAACAAAACAATTTCAACAATGCCTCTCCTCTCAGTTATGATAAAATCACAAAATTTGCAAGGACAAAAAACAAATAGTGTGACATGGAAAATATCATGATGTAAAAGCTAACATTAAAAAAAAGATATGAAGTAAATGTACATATCAGATTAAATAAAAGCTTATTTCATCATGAAGATGCCATCAAGTTTTTAAGGGTAAAACAATTTCTTTTCAAATTTTCACACAGAATGGAGTGCAATCGGAAATTATTGATTACATTCAAAGAAAACATAAAATTTTCATATGGTAGAAGTCACAGATATGTTTTGTCTTTGTAGGCTTTGAAGATATGACAACACAACCTGGTAAGAAACAATACCGTCTGTTCTTAACATTTATTAACTAGACAAGTAATGGAAATACCAATAAATTCAAGAGGACATGACAAGTTTGGTAATTCAAAATTAAACGTTGTTTGATTATATTGACCAAAATTAAATATTCCTAAATCATATCGATAGAAGACAATTTGTACCATCCAAATAGTAAAATCAAGTACGGTCGACTGTACAAACCTGAAATTATTAATTTTACAGTTGAGTGTTTAGGTGTCTTTCCTTTTTGCCTGATTACATGGAGCATCAACACACATCTGAAATAGGAAAGAGGGGATATGTTTTTTCTAACATAAATTATGATGACAGTGATATTGATGAGGAGAGAACACGGAATCATACACATTCTGACAAAATAAGACAAGTTCATATAAAAATAGGGATGTACATAGACATAGCAAATAACTAAATACCGAAGTTATTGTAAATTTATTTTCTGTATATGCGCATTTCGACAACTTATGTCTCTTCAGTGCAGATAAAATCTAAACGTTTGGAAGACATTGAACTCAAAGATGTTCAAAAACTGATAGAGAACAAATAACCAATATGATCAAAATGTAAAGCCAAAATCAGTTAAGGACAGAGCTTTGCATGAGGAAGATCCTCCTTAGTTTTCAACAAAATTAACAAAGATTTAGATATTGCAAGGTTCCAAATAGAATCGGCTTTCGGGTCAGCAATGAAGTACTGACCACTAGGCTGGTGAATTCCCTCGAGGACTTACAGTCCACCGGCAGAAGCATCGACCCAGTGGTAGCAAATACTAGTAATTAAATACCGAAGTTACTGTGAATACAGAAAAAGAAACGCATAAGAACGGGAATAAAATACAACATTCAAAGCTAAGGCCTAACTGACATCAGATGCTCTCGGAACAATGCTTTTTTCACAGTTGTGACACTAAAATGTTTTGTTGAACAAGTATTGATATCAACTGATTCAGCAAGCAACTTCAAAACTACCCATTTCTAAATGTCCACTATCAAGCTGGATGCTTCCAAAGTGCATGGTTTTCTAAAAAAATCCTCTGAAAGCGGTACATATTAATACCAAAATCATCGCATATGGCAGGCATAAAATAAGATCTTCCTTGGATGTGACTACAAAACCTTTAGTTGGTTAAAGAGTCAAGAAACCTACCATAAAAATAATTGGGATTAATAGAGCAAAGATAAAAGGAAACACTTACAATGGCCGACAATTACAATCACATGCCACAAAATACTAGGAAACTGTACAAGACCAGAGGCTCCCAGGAGCCTGTATTGCTCATCTGGTTTTCATTTGCCACAATCAAGCTAACATTGTAAGTTATACAGTTGAACTTCAGTTTCTCCAACTTTGGTAGCTCAAACTCAATTTTTGAACTGTATTTAAAGTCTGATCATGTTTTACTATATGTCTTTGTTGGACTTTTTTGACAAAAAAACATTCTTGCTAAGGATCACTTTTGACACCAGTTTTGAAGTCGAGACATCATTATGTAAATGCTGTCAACAACAATTTTTAACACCATAAAGTCGCAAAATCAATATCTATTTGGATACAAAACTTTACTGAAGTCAGACAATGTTGACTTTTCCCGCCTTATTTGGTGGCCATTTTGAAAATGGCGGTCAATGAACAATTTTCAACACCAGTTTTGAAGTCGCAACATCAATATCTATTTGGAAACCAAATTTCATTGAAATCGGACAATGTTGAATTTTCCCGCCTTTTTTGGCGGCCATTTTGAAAATGGCGGTCAACGAAAAATTTTCAACACCGGCTTTGAAGTTGCAACATCAATTTCTATTTGGAAACCAATTTTTATTGAAATCGGACAATGTTGCATTTTCCCGCCTTTTTTTTGGTGGCCATTTTGAAAATGGCGATCAACAAACAATTTTCAACACCAGTTTTGAAGTCGCCATAGCATGGCAAACATTTCATCAATTTACACTTAACCTTCATCTTCTATAGTTTTGGAAACAAAAGACGAAAAATACAAACACTTTGGTGAAAAAAGGGCAATAACTCCTACAAGGGGTTTATTTATTTTCTTCAAAATTTCAGGGTGGATAGATCTTGATATGCTGAACATTTTTTTTCAATTTAAAATTGACCTCTAATCTGTTATAGTTTTTTTGATAAAAAATAAAAAATATCAAAATTTTGAAAATTTTACGGAAAAAGGGCAATAACTCTAAGACAGGTTTTCAGATTTTCTTCAAAATTACAGGGCCTGTAGATCTTGCCATGCTGATCATTTTTGTCCCATGTCAGATTTTTTATATCTGTAACGGTTTTCGAGTTATTTGCAAAATACAGCAATTTACCCCTATGTTCTATTTTTAGTAATAGCAGCCATAGTGTTTGATCCTCTGACTAATCGAACACAATTTTGAAACTGCATGGTGATGATTCAGGCCAAGTTTGGTTACAATTCGCCCAGCAGTTTCAGAGGAGAAGATTTTTGAAATTGTTGACGGACGGACGGACGGACGACGGACGGACGCAAAGTGATGGCAAAAGCTCACTTGGCCTTTTAGGCCAAGTGAGCAAAGAACAATAAAAAGGCAAACTTAGACAACGATAGGAACTCGGGAAAGCCGGACTTGGTACCAACACTAATAAGAGCTAGCGGGAGGGTTTAACAAGCATGTCCTTTAATTGCCCTTGCCTGATACTGGCTAGGTGTTTCACTCTGTTTTGATTTATAATTTATAATTTTGTTTTTCATTTCTATCTGTATTATGGATGTTAAGTTATGGATATGACCATCTATACAGCTAAAATTATCTTTTCTCTTCTTTTGTGTTTACTGTAGTATATACTTATGTTGTGATTTCAGTAAGTTCCTCTATGTCATCATCATGTGAGCGTACACCTCATCAACTCTCGCTAGCGGGGCAGGACATGCTTACCCTTCCGGAGCACCTGATGTCACTCCCGGTTTTCATGGGAGTTCACACTATGAGTGCCTTAGTTCTCAATGTTATCTTTTTATTTCCGTGCATTGTAGCTGTCTCACGTCCTTGTTTTGTCTTTGTTTTTATCTGTTACCGTTTCTGCCATGTCTTTGGACTTCGATTTTTGTAGTCATCGCTTCCCTTGTTCCTTCGGTATTCTACTGCCGTTGTCTCTATCTGAACTATACAACTGCAAGTTTAGAGGAAAAATTAGAAGAATTGAAACAAAGTTTGTCAGTTGACAAGACACAGCTGTCATCAGTAATACGGAAGAAAACATGTGCAGATGATTCACGTCCTTCTTCTAAAGCGATCGGATCATTAGGAGTTTTTATGCTTATTGCTGTTACTTGTATGATAATTTTGGCCGATTTCCCATGGTTGTTAAGCATGATGCAAAACTGCCATTAAAATCAAGGCATTAAGTATGTTATTAATTGTCATTAATAATTACACAATGAAAAGATATGGAGTAAATGCACATGAGACAAAATCTCTACAAATACATGGTAAAAACCAAAAAAAAAAATTGACCAACGCTTTTATTGGTGTTCTTCATCATGAGGCCTTCAACAATGAGCATTGTCCATACCTCAAAGTAAATTCAAGACAGCCCTACCAAATGTTTGAGCGAAAATTATTGCTATTTGTCCAACAACGCTACATAGATGTTTCTATTACAAAATGTAACTCATTGACGTTAGATCATCAAAAAGCATGAAAGTAACTTGCAAAGTGTTCATACAATCGCTGTCATCCGTCGCCCGAAAAAAAAAAAACACTTACAGGAGACAATTATGAACAATCACAGGGCACTGTTTGAGTCCATTGCAAGAAAATTTTACGTCAGACAATCATGTCTATATCGTTTTGTCTACGATTTTTCAAGTTCATTCTTACCAACTTTCGATTTGATATTCAAGAATGCAAGTGGGACTTTCTGCTGTTTTTGAAGATTTGGTACTACAGTAAACGGTAAAACAGATAAATTCATTTTTGGGAGTATAATTCTAAACCAGAGAACAAACTATATGACCATGTTTCGTGAAAAACCATTTGCTACGGGTTTTTGGATACATACGATAGGACCTCGCGCCGCATGTAAAAGTCAGTATATATGAAAAAGAAACAGGCCGAGGTTCTATATTGTAGGACTATGTAAATGCCAGTTTTGACTTGTTTGTCGTCGCAAATCACACCCAACTGATCTCTATCGTTCTGTCAACAATTTTGTTTGACACCTGGATACTAATCGCATCAATGCATTTACCTATAATGGGAACAATAAAGATTAAATCGATTCACTCAGGTAGCTTATTGATTTTGTGTATCGGGGCATGCTGTTGAACTCCCCGGAAGCGATCTTCAGTAAGTAAATACCGGAACGTTTGCCGAAAATCGTCCGTATTCGCGATTGCGGAACCGAGCCATTTAAACGGGCGGTCACAATAACAGTTGGAAATCACAAAAATTAAATGCCGAAATTAGAATCTCTAAGACGGTGAATCTTTTTTACAGACTCCAAAATACCGGAGAGACAAACTCCAATCTTAAATTAACAATGAAAGATCTGGACTAAAGGCACATTATACAAAGTCTCTACAAATACACGGTAAAAGTCTCATACTTATTTTTCATCTCTTTCTATTCTGTTAATATTTTAATCGACTCTGCTGTTTCAAAGGTTACTCTTGGATTTACATTATTTGACTGTTTTGTAGCGATTAAAGACTTCGCTCCTATCAACCCCCAGAGTCTAAATTCTATTTAGTTATCATGACAAAGGAAAAGAGTATGTCAAAAAGGGAAGTAAATTAGGCATTTAAGCCTATAATCGAGTCAGTGTATTTCAATTATATTTGATTTTAAGATTCTTTTTTTGTGTCACTGCTCCTATTAGTATTTATCGTTGTGTTTCATATTGTCCTTTTTTGTCCAAATAATGGCATTTTAGTTTGTAAAAAATCTTTTTGTATTAAAGTAGACCAAAATGTCAAATATTTCAATTGTATGGTAAAAATTAAAGAAAGCATTTACAGTCCTTTTTACAAAATTAACTTTCTAAAGAGAATGTGAATCCTTTATTAGTATTTTATGTTTAGTTTATGCCTTCTCTGTTATTGTATCGTGTTTATTCTAAAACATATGCCGTGACCTTAATTTGACCTAACTGTGCCATTACATATTTGTATCTATTGGAGTTTGTTAGTTTTTTTTTAAAAAATGAATTCTTATACTTTGTTCATTCTGCACAAGTTTGTGCATTAATCATTGGACGTATGCGTTGAACATTTCATTCTAGACACATCAAAGTGAGATAATTTATGTCAAAATTATAAGCAAAAATGACATAATTTCTTAATGCTGTTGTTAAGTTTAAACAAACAAATACACTGAGTTGAGTCAAAACCAGAAAATTTTATTCCTTGACAGCTTAGTGAAAAATCGCTATCTCTCTGCTTTATCTTGGAAAAAAAAACCATCATCTTTAAGTCACCATGAGGCCTTCAACAATGAGCTTTGCTCATACTTCACAGTGAGCTCATGACGGCCTATAGCACAGGTTTGTGCGGAATGCATTGCTAGTAGTCGACCAAAGCTACATCCATGCTTTCCTTTGTACCTGAAAATTCAAAAGCAAATATCTCTCACAAAATATTGTTTGAATATCTTGAAATTTTCACAGATTGTTTCACTTATCATGGAGATAAAGTTCTGGAAAAATGAAGAACAGCATATCTTTGACTTTTGTCTTCATACTCATTCAAATTTAACTGTTGCTGTGACTTTAAAATGAAAACAAAATGTGACGAAACTCGACTTGTCTCGACATTTGAAATTTGAAAAATAAATTAAAAGGGCCGAAATGGCTAAAATATTTATAGGGATAAGCAACATTTAACAAGTGGCGCGTTTTTTTCTGTTGTTGAGGATTTTTTTTCCTAGGGTCTACAGTTTGGGTGAAATATAAAAATACCGAAGCACCTGTTAATTTTGCCTCTGCATGAAGCTATTAAAATATCATAAAAATGATACAAGAATTATGGATTTAATTTTATAAAATTAAAATGTATTAAAGATAAGCATAGCTTAGTCGTATGAATGCTTATTTTAGAAGAAATTCTTATACGAATGATCAGTCAAATTGAATGATGAGTCAAATTGAAACACCATTTCAGTCAAATTGAAACACCATTTCAGTCAAATTGAAACACCATTTCATTCAAATCATATGTGGATCTTTCATGATGTTATCCATTTCTTTTAATGTTTTTCTTTACAAAAATCGCAGTATCATCCTTTTTTTTACATAAATTTGTAGGTGAAGGTTCTCTATGTAAAAGTACAAGTCAGACAGCTAGATTACTGACATTGTCTAGTATTCATATACTTACAGGAAGTAGACATTGAAAGCAATCTTGCTATCTTATTTGTCCTTTTACTTGGGAAACTGGTGAAGTATTAGGATCGGCTATCTTTTTTAAAACTAAAACAAACCTGCACTATTGAGACCGTAGTGTATGTTGTTGGTTGTAAGCGTTTAAAGAGGATCTACATTGGCGAGACTTATCCATTTTGTCGAACATAAACAGAACGTCTTCAATGGAAACAGTGCCCAGTAGGTGAACAATTTTTACAGACCAACCACAGCACACTGGTCAGGCACGTAAATGTTCTTATTCAAACCATTTGTAGTGAAAACCAAAGCGCCTATTTGAAGACCCCCAGGAAATTTTCATGTCGTTACCTTGAACTAACTGAATGACTCTAATAGAATGATCGTTTAACAATGCAGTGGTATAGAACCTACTTTTCCTATCCCCTGGTCCCCTGGATAGAAATAAGATACACCTGGCAATCTATAAAATTTCGCATTGTTCTTACTTGTGGCTGAATGTGTGGCAAATAACAAAATACCGAAGTTACTGTTAATTTATTTTCTGTATATGCACATTTCGACAACTTATGTCTCATCAGTGCAGATAAAACCAAAACATTTGGAAGTCCAATCACCAAAAATTAGCTAAAGCTGATGGAGAACAAATAACCAAAAGGATCTAAATAGAAAAGCCATAATTCAGCTAAGGACAGAGCTATGCATGAGGGAGATACTCCTTAGTTTTAAACAAAATTTTGTAAAATTTAGATATTGCAATGTTCAATAAAATCGGTTTTCAGGTCAGCACCGAAGTACTGACTACTGGGTTGGTGAATACCCTCGTCGGGGACTAACAGTCCACCAGCAGAGTCATCGGCCCAATGGTAACAAATAACAAAATACCGAAGTTACTGTTAATTTATTTTCTGCATATGCGCATTTCGACAACTTATGTCTCATCAGTGCAGATAAAACCAAAACATTTGGAAGTCCAATCACCAAAAATGAGTAAAACCTGATGGAGAACAAATAACCAAAAGGATCTAAATAGAAAAGCCAAAATTCAGCTAAAGACAGAGCTATGCATGAGGGAGATACTCCTTAGTTTTAGACAAAATTTTGTAAAATTCAGATATTGCAATGTTCAATAAAATCGGTTCTCAGGTCAGCACCGAAGTACTGACTACTGGGTTGGTGAATACCCTCTTCGGGGACTAACAGTCCACCAGCAGAGGCATCGGCCCAGTGGTAACAAATAACAAAATACCGAAGTTACTGTTAATTTATTTTCTGCATATGCGCATTTCGACATTTTCAGTGCAGATAAAACCAAATGTATCCTATTTTATGATTTTAATTTCCCCATTGTGAACTTTCCCTTTCTTAGCAGCAATATACCTACCTCTCCAGCCTATGGAGTGTACATTTCACAGTTGATTCGTTACTGTCGAGCTTGTAGTTTGTACAGTGATTTTTTAAACAGAGCAAAAACACTGTCCCAAAAGCTGCTTAGTCAGGGATTTGTTCAACCTTTGTTAATTTCATCCCTCAAGAAATTCTATGGCCGTCACCATAGCATCATTGAAAGATATGACGTGTCAGTATCCCTAATGAAAGTGGACATTTTCAGCTAGATTCACGTCTTCCCGGATTTGACTACCGACTTTGACATTTTCCCGGATTGAATCACCCACAGTGTGACGGGTGCTGTTAACAGAGCAGGACATGCTTACCCTTCCGGAGCACCTGATGTCACTCTCAGTTTCACTGGAGTTCACACTGTGAGTGCCTTTGTTCTGAATGTTGTGGTTTCTGGTTCTGTGCTTTGTGTCTGTCTGGCGTCATTGTTTTTGTGTCTAACGTCATTGTTTTCTGTGTTCTCGTTTTTGCCCTGTCTTTGGACTTCGATTTTTGTGAATTTCACCCCTTTGTTCCTTCGGTATTCTACTGCCGTTGTTTTTTTCAAAAGTATATCAATGCATTATTATGACAAGTCTCCTTACTATTCACTCAATGAGGCCCATGTGGTTGTTTTTATGTTGTGATTGTCTTCTGTTTGTTTGTTTTTTGTTTTTGTTTTTGTTTTTGTTTTTTTGTTTTTGTTTTTTTTTTGTCATGACAGCGATTGTAAGAACACTTTTCCAGTTACTTATTTGTTTGTTGACGATTCCACATCCATGACGTGATAAACACGTTAGTGGTGCGTTTCTTTTGTTTTTGAATATATTGGAATTTTCCTTTTTGGACTCGCGGTTAGGTTCAAATTTAATTTATACAACGTTTTACTCAAAATAGGGATTATGCATGCGACATTTAGACGCACAAACAAGACCTTTAATAAATAAAGTAGGCCAGTTTTAACGACCTTTTAAATCTTTCTTATTGAGACTGTAACGCCCTTTAGTACTCAATTGCCTCAGTCAGCCGTAAACTGTTCGTCATGGGTCAGTCGCGACCAGTCAATTCACGGAACGAGTCGTCAGCCGTTCAATTCGTATATTGACGCAAAACGTTATGAGTTACGAGGAGCTTATACGGCTGCTCACTTCCATCTATCACGTGATAATTAAGGTTGTAAATTTTGAGCACTTGCAGATAAGTTTCATGTGCACAGGCGATTAAACGCTCAACATTTGAAAAGGTTTGAAAAGTAAAATTTTTAGTCTGAAGTTAAAACTAAACCTTTGAAAGTAACCAAAGCAAAACGTTTTTTTTTTTTTTTCACAATATCCTTTCAAAACAGGTTTTCCATGTTGCAATATACAAATTTAATTAATATTAGCATAAATAAAGTTTGAAAAGTGAGGTTTAAACCCAATCGTTAGAAAAAACCAAAATAATTCTGTTTATTGAATATTTTACTTCATCATATCCTTTCAAATAACTAAATACCGAAGTTACTGTGAATTAACTTTCTGCATATGCGCATTTCGACAACTTATGTCTCATCAGTGCAGATAAAATGGATTTTTAGTGTTTCAATACACAAATTAAATGGATTTTAGCATAGAAAAGATTTGAAAGACAAATTTTTAGTCTGGGATTTAACCTCAATTTTTGGGAAGGCATTATCATCATATCCACAACTGGAAATATCCCTTTTTATTACATACTTAGTAGAAATAAAAGCGTTTTTGCATGATCTATATGACCGGAAGTAAACTGTCCGTATTTTCACACCCCGGGAAAATAATAGGTTATTTTATGCTCCTCGTGCATCTCAAACAAAATAAACGACTTCCGGTCCATATTGGCCTGGCATTTCTAAACGTCGGAAGTATGTAATAAAAAGTTTAATACATGTGCATTTCCATATTGATCTGATTATCATCCCTCGACCCATATTGTCCCTCGACTTCATCTCGGGCCAATATGGGTGTCTCGGGATGATAACCAGGCCAATATGGAAATGCCCATGTATTAATCTGTATTTATTTATTTTTTTTAGTGTAAAGTATACATATTTATTAATACATGACTTTTTCCATATCAGCACAGTTATCAGACTTCCATATCGGCCCAAGGCGTCAGACGAGGTCAGACATGGGTCGAGGGTTGATAACCGTGCTGATATGGAAAAGGCCATGATTTAATCTGTTCATAATCTGTTTGATCTGCGCTGATGAGTCATAAGTTGTCGAAATCCGCATATGCAGAAAATTAATTGATAGTAACTTCGGTATTTTGTTATCTATTACCACTGGGCTGATGCCTCTGCTGGTGGATTGTTAATCCCCGAGGGTATTCACCAACCCAGTAGTCAGTACTTCGTTGCTGACCCGAAAACCAATTTTATTGAAATTTGTAATATCTAAATTTTACAAAATTTTGTTCAAAACTAAGGAGTGTCTCCCACATGCATGGCTCTGTCTTGAGCTGAAATCTGGCTTTTCTATAAACATCCTGTTGGTTATTTGTTCTCTGTCAGCTTTTACACGTTTTCGGTTGATGGACTTCCAAATGTTTTGGTTTGTTCTGCACTAATGAGACATAAGTTGATAGTAACTTCAGTATTTTGTTATTTATACACCATTTACTTCCAATCAGGAGTAACCATCATAACCGGGGCTGAAATAGTCATATCACCGGGTAGATATGGCCTTTTCAGAACGAGTCAGTCTATAATGGCCATATCAGGCTGGGTATGTTGATATGGACTGTTAACTTCCGGCTATACTACAGATGCAAAACAGAACATGTCTTTCCTAAGTATGTAAAAAAATATTATTGTAGTCAGCAATGTCATATCTTAACAGTACACAATAATAGTAAGGTGACATTTTATTCCCCTGCAGGGAAATATTCACACAACAAAATATTATATCGATATCGACATAAAATTACAAGTTTTTAGTTCGTTTTGCACAAAATTTTCAATTATTTTTTCAAAGACTTTATAATTGGTCTTTTCGTCATTTGCCGAATTGAATTTGTCAATTGACGAGAAACTGGACGTAAACGGAAAGTGGACGTGGAACGATTCGTCCCGTCCCGTACCATTCCCTTCAGCAATCCGTGATACGTTCGCAAGTCAGTAATGGGTACGCTACACAGTACTGTACAACCTCCGTTTTAACGTTGTAACAACGTTGTGTCTTTATTATACAAGATAAGAAAAGATAAGATCAACTTTATTTCTGATCAAGAAGCCCATGCGGTTAGAATCAGAAATAATATTATCTGAACAAACAAAAGAAAAAAAATAATTTACATTGATTTGGGATGATCTTTCAACAAAAAATAATGTACACAAGATAGATATTATGAAATATTTTATATGCTGCCCACAGGAGAGACCGACAACATTATTTATTGAGAAGGGGAAATATATTACACGAGAGCTCTGGATCTTCTTCACAATTTTTTCAGTAGACAGAAAATTTGGGGTTACCCCGGGTCTACTACCTTAAATCAGATCAAATATAAAGTTGAAAACTTCCTTACTTTCCTCTAACTGCTGCATTGGATGATTTTAATCTAATCCTCGAGGTCTAACCCAAAACACAAATTTACAAAATTAAGTGTGGATTTTCTCAACTGCTAATCTTTCAGTTTCCAGTTTCAGTTTCTTTCAGATATTTATTCTGTATAGCAATTAGAACATATTTGTGGGTTTTATTTCTGATTTTTATTTAAACTACAATATGTAAAGGTTAACCACTGTCTTTATAATGAGCTTTTCTAAATATAGATTATAAAAAATTGTAGGTTTACCTACTCAATGCACTTTTTCAATAGACAACATTTTGTTGTAAAATTCTATTTTAAAATACAAGATTTGTTTTAGATTTTCTAAATTTAGAAGTGTCACACTTAAGTGATTTAGATACACAGCAAATAAAAGGGGGGTAATTCATGATTCAAAATAAGCATGACACATCATGACTATAAATTTTGGGATACTCAATCTATAACAACACAATATTTGGTTTTGAAATAAGAATTTTGTATTTTTGTTTGTGTGTTTATGCAAAATATTCTCTCAAATTATACCATGTAAGTATATGCCATTTAAAATATAATTTATGGTACTATTTTAGTGCACAATATGCACACGTCTACAAAGTTTTGTCTAGAAAGATGTGCAGTCCAATAGGTGTGTAGAGCAGTTGTAAACAACAACCAAACTTCACGGTCGGACCAAAGAACCATAGGTCCAACAGCAGTAGTATCCACTAATGGTAGTAATAATTAAAATAGCCAAGATGACGATACCCTAGGGGACCTCAGGTCAGTGCCTCAGGTCATTCAGCACTAATTCAACACATCAAATCACCAGTCGTGGGAGGATTTTGTGATGTTTTAAAATAATTAAAGAAGAATTGAGTGGTAAAAAAATGTCGAAACTCCTCGATAAAGAATATCCAACGGCAGAAACACCCAAAGTGAAACATGATTCGACTAAGTAAATTGTACGACAATAAATGATGAACAGGTTTGGAATTTTAGACTGTTTGTATGACTACTGCTTTCAATTATATAAAGTATATGACGTGGAGTGAATGCACATGAGACAATCTTCATGCAAATACATAGTAAAACCAAGAAAAGGGACAAAGCTTTTACTGTCAGTAAATTCAATGTACAAATAAAGGGATATGGAGTATGTACACGGGACAAAATCCCTATAAATACAAGATAAGATTAAGCAAATGGAACAAGCCTTTCATTGTTGTTTTTCATCTTGAAGTCACCACGAGCCTTCAACAAAGAGCAAACACACTTACAGCATAGTAAGTTCAAGACCGCCCCTAGCACCGGTTTGAGCGGTATTCACTTGTTAATTGTTAAACACTGTTTTAAATCCTTTTTTCCTGGATGCGGGGTCGTCATCAAGCATAACATATTAGGCAAAGCTAAACAAAGGTACCAATAGACAATATAACATATAAACGATCACAAGGCACTCATCAAGTTGTTTGCAAGATAACTTGGCAAGTAAAATCGGGAGATGTATGTGGGCAATATATATATGCAGATGGCCAGAAAAATAGTTTATTTTCTTACAAAACAAGAAATATTTTACGAAAGGATATGAGACCATAGCACATGAGTTAACTCCAACTGCAATAAAAGAAAGCCATATGTTAATTTTTGATAGTGCATTCATAAGAGAATTTTTCACATGAACAGCTACACCATAACTCAACAAAAGAAACGATACAAGGATTTGGTCAAAATGCTATTTTTCTTTCTGACATAAATCAAAAACGCATACATAATTTCGACTTTCTAATGGTGAACTTCTTGTTTTTTATTAGAAATATTTCCACATCCCCGGCATATATCGTCTGTGCCTGTAGTTTGTACAGCGATTTGTCAACAGAGCGAAATTACTGTCTCAAAAACCAATGTACCAAATTTATGTTGAATCACTGTAACAATTGTCAGTACAGAAGTTTTACGGTCGTCACCATGGTTTTACAGATCATCATAATGCTCCTTTTTTACAGATTTGTTTTTTCTTTGTCATCCTGTTTCAATTCGTGTTAAAAAGGAATTGCCTTTTTTTTATTTTAAAACCCTTTTTTGCTGTATCACACGGGTATATCCGTTTTGTTTCTAAAACCATTTATTTCTTACTAACGGTAAACCATGTCATGGTATTAAAACAAAATAAGGAAGTTACCATTAACAGATCAAACCAAAACATTTGAAAATCAATAAACCGAAAAATGTGTAATATCTGATAAGAACAAATCACCAATAGAATCCAAATAGGCGCCAAAATAAGGACCGAGCCATGCAAGCGTTACATAATCGTTAGTTTTAAACAAAATTTACCTAATTTTTTAGATATTGCAAGTTTCCAAATAAATTCGGTTTTCGGGCCAGCACCGAAGTCCTAGGTATAGGGTTGGTGAATATTCTCGGGTACTAATAGTCAGCGGACCCATGGTAATAAAAACAAGAAAAAGAAGACACTTTTCAATATGCGCATCTCGCATGCGCATTAAATGAAATGTAGGTGTATTGCGCTACGTGTGTGAATTCGTATATCGAAAAATGCCTTTGAAAAAAGTGTTATTTTCCATCTTGTACTAAGATGGAAAATAAGGCGACAAGTTCTATTGTGCGGTTATGCGGATGTAAACTTGGATTCTATTGGCTGATTAACCACCTGCTAAATAACCATGTCCGCCATACACAACAAGAAAATCAATAATCGTGATAATGTAGTGTTTCACATTAACAAACATGCAGTAAGCATAGAAAAATAAACACATCGACATTAAACATAGTCTACTTCTACGTAATGTAACAGTAATTTCAGCTTGAAAATTTAAATACGAAAAACATGACATATTTGGAATAACATGTAAATTATATGAAATTATTTCCAAAGGTTTCCGCTCAGTGTATTTCGAAAACGTCATTTTGCTGGTACAATCTTTATACAACTTGAAAAATCAATAAATCACTCGGTTGTGTATTGTTCATGATACGCTGTCAGTTGGTATAGTGTTTATTTTTAGAATCGTGTAGTTAAATGTAGGTCATTTTGTAATTATCGTTTTCGTAGTTTAATGCAAACTGTGGTTAGCATAACCGCAAAAATGTTATCATGCATTGAACCAACTAACATGATTATTTAGATAGTGTCGAAAATGGTTGAACGGTGCGGCTGACGCCTTACCGTTCAACGATTTTCGACACTATCTGAATAATCATGTTAGTTGGTTCAATGCATGATAACTTATATTATTACACAGCAAGTTATGTAAGACTTTGATTACTAATTACTAATTTGACTTTCAAAAATATGTAACAAAGAGTTTTAAAATATACATTATATTACGGCATATCGTATGAGGGTATGACTATATTGGAGTATATAGCAAAATTACTAACTACTTATTTATTTGGGCTTCAAGATTTAATATACATGATAACGAGGTTGAAAATTTTCTTTTGTACCAATTTGACTTATGGTTTTAGGTTACAACCATTGATAATGAGTTTTAATATACATGATGAAGACGTTGAAGCTGTTGTCATTGACAATGGATCTGGAATGATAAAGGCGGGCATTGCCAGAGATGATTTTCCTCGAACTATGTTCCCAAATGTAATTGGTCGTACAGGTTACCAGGTTTGTTAATATTCATTTATAAACAATTTCTAGACATTTTGTTTCAAACTAAGGCATATCCCTCTCTCAAAGTTATGTCCATCGCTAGTTTTAACTTCCTGTTGAGATTTGTTCTTCATTAAGTTATACATGTACATATATTTTGTTTTGTTTGTCCTCCAAATGTTTTGCTTCGATTAGTACTGAAGAGACATTAGTTGTCCAAATGGAAATCTGCAGAAATTTAATTTACGGTAACATCGGTATTTTGTTACTTATGCCCTTTGGGCCATCGACTCATATCAATCATTATATTCGAAAACTTTATTAAATAATTATAATTTTATTAATAATTTAAGAGGAACCTTTCAAAAATAGTAATTTCAATTCATTATACACACGCTCCGTAGGAGAGGGGTTAAACAGTTTTACCCCTGTCAGTCGGACCGTTTGTTCCTCCGCCCTTCCGTCCGGAACCGGCATCTTTCGTCGAAAATTTCTCAGCTGGTGTATGTACAATGTAATAATGATTTGATATTTAATCTGAAGCTTTAGTGTATTGAGTTGTACGGGTTTCCTCTTTCAAGGACACAACTCAACTATTTCATGTTTAACAATAACTTTGATTTTTTCCCATTATAGCCATATATTGAAATTTTTCGTCAAAGATTTTCTCAGCTTGAGTATGAAGTAATAATTTGATATTTAGTCTAAAGTTTTGGTATGATGAATTGTACCGTGTCTCCACTTTTTAGTCAGTAACTCATATACTTCCTATTTGACGATAACTTTGGTTTTTCCCAATATAGCCATATATTGAAATTTTTCGTCAAGGATTTCTCATTGGTATAATAAGTTGTACAGTATGTCCCCTTTTCAGGTCCCTCATTCATCTACTTCTTTTTTGAGATTAACTTTGATTTTTTTCATAATAGCCATATATTGAAATTCTTCGTCAAGTCTCTGACTCATCTACTTTCTGTTTTACCATAAATGTGATTGTTCTCCATTATTTCTTGAGGGTTTATCATTGTGTCATACTTCTTTTTTGTGTCTACACTTGTACTATGTCCACACCTGTATTGTGCCCCCCCCCCCACTCTTAAATTTACACTTTTTGTATTGATTCAGTGTTCAATCACTGGTGGTACCTGTATAACTGGCTGCCATTCAGCGACAACTCTTGTTTAAATTGTTCAATTTTTGAAATATTCGCTTTTGTTATTTTAGCCAGAATCAGATGACAGTCGTATCAGAGAATGCTATGTTGGAAACGAAGCTCTAGCCAAACGTGAATTGTCAGCTTTGACATACCCTATAAAACACGGAATTGTCACAAACTGGTACGAAATGGAGAAAATCTGGCAATATACATTTTACAATGAATTAAAGTCGCTTCCAGAGGAAAACCCAGTCATGTTGACGGAAGCATTAAATGGTCCAAAAGCAAATATGGAACATATGGCCCAAGTACGTATATAATCAAATACTCGGTATTACTGTTATTAAAGGCAAACAAATAATATTGCAACATGATTGAAACTCAAGAACTTTTTGAATTAGCTATGTTCAGAGTTCAACACGAATGACACAGAAGCATGAGCACTAATACCACAAGATTTGCTCTACCAGTGTCACTGGTCATACTGTTTCAAAAGTATAAATATCGAATCAATATCAGGCAAGCATACAAACGGAGTGATTCTGTAAGAATGGTGCCAATGTTGATAGAATTAGAATAAAAAATCACGACTTAAGCTCATTAAAGTTTTGTCATTGAACTAGAAAGAAAAATCATGTTAAATAGACAATGAAAGAATATCGAGTAAATTCAAATGAGACAAAGTCTCTACATATACGTGTTGCTTTTATTGATGTTCTTCATCTTGAAGTTACCATGAAGCCTTCAAAAATGAGCTTGGCTCATACATCAAAACCAGTTCAAGACGGTCCATAGCGTCGGTTAAAGTGGATTTCATTACTAGATTACGAACATGGCTACATCAATGGTTTTACTAGCCAAGGATGCAGGATTGTCAACAAACATTAACTTAACTAGCAAAATGTTATTACAATTACTAAGAATAATAGATTTCTATCACAACATATGAAAAACATAGGACATTTATCGAGTCAATTGCAAGACAACTTCGCATTAGAAAATAGTGAGAAATAGGCAACAGTTGGTTAGAATAAAATTTGAAAATAAGAAAGAAAATTAATGAGTAGCTAAAAATTTGGAAGTATGATAGTGTATACATATAAGAAATTCTCACAAGAACAAGTACACCATAACTGAAATCTATAGAGAGTATAAGTATACATCTATTGGACGGGGAATTGTTTTACCAACACCTGATTGTGCGAGAGACAAACCCTAGCCTTAAATAAACAATGAAAGGATATTAATTAAATGCTCATTAGTCTGCACTACAGAGACAAAAGTTGTCGAAATGCGCATATGCAGCATCAAAATTAACAGCAACTTCGGAATCAAGTTATTTATTACCACTGGGCCGATGTCTCTGCTGGTGGATTGTTAGTCCCCGAAAGTATTCACCAACCCAGTAGCCAGTAATTCGGTGTTTACCCGAAAATCCAGAAAAGCTGGGACGTAAATAACATTCTTTACGTAATAGGGGATATTGACAAGATACTCTGCTTGCATCCATTAAATTAGATTTAAGATCTATTGACCTGAAAATTTTACATACATACTGGCCTCTCACTGATACTGCCGATGTCTACTGAAATATATGATGATTCTTGACCAAATCCTTTGGGAAGTTTTGAGTTTGATTTTTCTTCCGTAGTGCGACAGTGTTTTACCAGCAGACTAGGCTCCTTTAGCTAGCCGGCAGATTAGCGGCGAGCATCTCTGACCCATCTTTCAAAATTACGTATTGTCATATTCTCTCCTTTCAAGATTGTGGTCATGGAGTTAGTAGTCTTCCTGTATTGAGTTTTATTCGTATGTTTTCTAAACTATGGGGAAACGGGACAGATAAAGGGGAGGTTTGGGTACCCATAAACCGGTTTAACCCTACCTCTGGCTTTTGCTAGTGCCGGTACCAAGTCCGGCTGTTCCGTTTTCCTATCGTTATTTACGCTTGTCTTTTGTCTTATTTGTGTTTTTCCTGTGTAGTTCCCTAGCAGATTGTGGCATGTGATTACAATTTTCAGTCACTGTAGATATTTCCTGTTGTCCCTTTTATTTCATTTCTATTTAGATCTTATTGGTAATTTGTTCTCTATCAGTCTTTATACATATTTCGGTATACGGATTTCCAATATTTTGATTTTATCTGCACTGTAGAGACATAAGTTGTCGACCGATGCCTCTGCTGGCGGACTGTTAGTCCCCGAGAGTATTCACCAACCCAGTAGTCAGTACTTCGTTGCTGACCTGAAAACCGATTTTATCTGGAAACGTGCAAAATCTAAACTTAACAAAATTTTGTTTAAAACTAAGGAGTGTATATCCCTCTTGGATAGATGTGTTCTTAGCTGATTTTTGCTTTTCTATTTAGATGTAATCGGTAGTTTGTTCTCTATCAGTCTTTACTACACATTTTACGGTATATGGATTTCCAATATTTTAATTTTATCTGCACTGAAAAGACATAAGTTGTCGAAATTCTCATATGCAGAATTCAAATTAAGAGCAATTTCGGTATTATGTTAGTTAAATATATTTTTTGAAAATCGTAGCCTAAATTATTATTATTATTATTATTTATTTATTTATTTTTTTTGTGTGACGACAAATAGATTTTTTCTAGATTCCCTCATAAAGGGTCTTTAGTAAACCTGCCTGAAGTGACTCAGGTTATGAATATGCAAGTCATGATACTTAAATAATGTGACTAAAATACAATAGAAAGGGTATGCATATGATCTTCACGTGCAGTTTCAATAAAAACAAGAAATATATAGATCTTGTTTCAAGTATACATCTAAACCTCCACTTTCAAAAACTCTCATATTGCCGTCAGACATCAGTCTTTCACTGAAGAATTACTTGAAAAGGCTAAAAAGAAAAGAAATACATGAAATACTCAGCATGATTACCCGTCCGGAGCCCCTGATGATAATCAATGAAGTGATATGAAATAAATGCAAATGAGACATATAGTCTCTAACATTGTTTCCAGTTTATTATGTATATTTCTCACATCGAGATAGTTAAATTTTCACATTTAAAGTTCGAGGTTTACCCGAGAACTTTAAAATATGAAAACTTAACTATTGAGATGTGAGAAATTATCGTAATAAACCGGAAAACAATGTTAGAGATTTTTTCTCTAATTTCTACTGAATTTATTTGAAGTAAAGCGATATCCGTAGTCTCCAGTCTCAAGTATGCCGCCATTTTATTGCTATCATCGTTGCTATGTGTATTATTGCGCCATTCATTGAAAGGGGTGTTGGATATAATATTTTGGACAAAAATGTGATATTATCAATAAATTGAGTTATCTAAGTCATAAAAATGCAAAAAACCGTTTCGCAAGACAATGATGCAGGTGTAAATTTCATCAACATCCGGTTGCACTATTTCTAGAAACTGACACGAGACATTTACATGATTGACCAATCGCCAGCTGAGATTTAATAATACCCAAGTTGATTATCATTTCGATAACCCACTAGTTAGGAGGTGTTTATATTTGCTAGAAATTAGAGAAAAAGTCTTTACAAATACATGGTAAGTATAACCAACGTAAAAACGCGCTTTTATTGTAGTTCGTCATCTTTAATTCACTATGAGGTCTTCAACAACGAGCTTTGCTAATACCTCACGGTAAGTTCAAGACGACCCCTAGCACCGATTTCAGCCGAATTCATTGCTATATGTAAAGCAACGGTTTATCCATGTTTATTATGTCATTGATGCAGGTCGTCAACAAACATAAGACCAACTGGCAAAGTGTTTTACAATTGTTGTCATCCGCTGGCAGACAAAAGATCAACAGAAGACAATCACAACATTTAAACAACCACAGGTCACTCGAAGAGTCAATAGTCGATACTTCAAATTTTTGTGGGTTTTCACACCACAAGTGCTTTATTTTGTGCTGCTTGTTTTTTCTTTGTTATGGTGCCTCCCATTTACTTTTCATCTCCATAACCGTCCTTAAGGATTTTTGGTTTTTAAAAACAACGGCAGTAGAATACCAAAGAAACAAGGAATGTGATAATTACAAAAATGAAAGTCCATAGACATGGCAAAAACGAGAAAAGAGAATAAGACAAAACAAGGACGTGAGACAGCCACAAGGCATGGAAATAAACAGAACTAAGGCACTCATAGTGTGAGCTCCAATGAAAACCACGAGTGACATCAAGTGCTCATGTCTCTTTTCCTTCGGTATTTGTTTGCTGATTATTGGGTGGTACAAACGGAGTTCAAGACGGCCCCTAGCACCGGTATGAGTGGAACTCTTTGCTGATTGTCGACCAACAGTAACCAATACTGCGGTGCTGTCGTGATGTCGATCCAACTTGTCCGTTGTGCCGTTTAGAAAATGAAGATATTGTCCATTTTCTCTTTAAATGTAACTCTCTTCTTCAGTATAGAACCCAATGTTTAAATGACTTAAAATCTGTTTTAGTTAACAGCTTTAGTCAAAATGTTTGGGAACCTCTACAATCTGAACCTAGTTTGTTAACTTGTCTCATTTTGGATGCATCGTATCTGATACAGAAAAACCTTTTACCAGCTGATAAAGCTTTTCTAGAGTTAATTGAAACTATTACAAGGAAGTTGTGTTTTAATTTACACTGTGGTAGAACATTTTTAATTAACTCATGTAAATAAATGGTCAGGTGTGGGAAATTGCTCAAATCCTCTGTATATATTTTAGATTTTAGCAGATTTTATTATAACTTTTATGTGAACATTTTAAATTTTCAATCAACTTGATTGAAAATTGTGCTCCAATCAACTGGAGGATTCTACATACAAGAAGAAGAAGAAGAAGCTGGACCGAGAACCGATTTTATTTGGAAACTTTCAATATCTAAATTTATAAAAGTTTGTTAAAACTAAGGAGTATCTCCTCTTGCATAGCTCTGTCCGTAACGGATTTTGTCTATTTTATTTATTATTGATTTTTTTCTCTATCAGCTTTTACGCAAACTTCTGTTTATGGATTTCCAAATGTATTGATTTGATATACACTAAAGAGACATAAGTTGTCAAAATGGTTATATGTAGAAACTAAGTTCTTAGTGACTTTGGAATTTGGTCGTCTATATCCAAATCAAAGCGTCATATTTTGCTATGCAAGTCCAATATCACTAACACGTGACCTTGACAATAAAAAGACTATTGCAATAACAGAATACTTAAGTTACTGCAAATTTAGTTTCTGCAAATGGCCGTTTCGACAAGTTATATCTCTTCAGTCCTGATCAAATCAAAACATTTTGAAGACCATAAACCCAAAATTTGTTAAATCTGTTCGAAATCAAACCACAGAAAGATCCAAATGATTTACAAATTGTACATAAGGTTTCGCTAATCTAAAGTAAAAGGAAGTGACTAGTGTAAATATAGAAACGTAAATGTAATGAACAAATGTTAATTTTCCTTCAAGAGCTTATTACCGGACTAGCAAATACCGACTGTGACAAAACCAGAATTTTCATGAGCAGTTTGACGAGTACCACACGTAGAGAAGATGATGCTTACCCTTTCGTAACATCTAATGATACTCTCGGTTTTCAGTGGGAGTTCACACTGTCAGTGCTTTAGTTTTCTTTATTGTCTTGTATATCAAACATTTTTTTTTAGTTTTGTCTACCTCGATAATGCTTGTGGTGCAGGTTTGTCCTTAATCTTATCTGAATACTCAAGAGACACACAGATGTTTTTTTTCAAATTTTCACCTTGAAGCTGTTTTAGGGTTAGAGAAGTTACAAGCACCATGGATTTGAATTGGTTTTGTCTACGGGTAAGAAAATGACATTAACCAATCAGCCACCCAACAGATATTTCAGCATTTTATTTTAGCTGGTTGTATGACGGGTGCCATACGTGGAGCAGATCATGCTTACCCTTCCGGAGGACCTGATGATACCTTTTTTCGGGGATTCACACTGCTAGTGCTTTTGTTTTGTAATGTTCTTGTTCATTTATGTTTATTTGTTTTGTCTTGCTGTCTCAATTCGTGTTGGATATGAATTGTCGTGATTTTAAATTTTTGATTATTGAATTTCCCCTTTCCCCATTTATTTTGCTTCGGTGATCGTTTACCGATGTGTCATAATAAAACATCTATAATAAAGTTTGTTTTTTAATTTAATTGCTCAATAAACATGTTAATGCATGAATTCAGCAATGAACTTATTAATGTGCCTGGAATGTTTTAGGTTAAGCTATTCCTAACGCTGTAAAAAGACAAGATCTCGCAGGACGACATTTGACATTATATCTAGAGCGTCTTTTACACAATAAAGGATACAACTTGTAACGTCTGCTGAAATCGAAGTCGCCCGGAACATAAAAGAAAGCCTGTGTTATACTGCAATCGATTTTAAACGGGAATTAGAAACAGCTACGATTTCATCTTTTCTGAAAAAAAATTATGGGCTACCAGATGGAAATGTTATAACTATTGGACAGGAACGTTTCTAGTGCCCGGAAGTTCTGTTTCAGCCATCATTGATTGGTATGTTACTCTCAGCCTGACGATTTAAACTAGAATCAATTCACACTGAGATTTTGTAACACCCCACACTGAGATTTTCAATTAACACCTTGGTGAGATTTTTCATTGACATGACACTGAGATTCCCTATTACTTGTATCTCATGTCTTTAATATCATATGTAGAAATGTATTTTAATAGCCTTTGAACAGATTGTGTTTTTTATGCGCTAGTACTCATTATATAGGGAAAACGCACATATCTGTGAATATGATAGAACTGTTTATCATTTATGGCATTTGTATTTTTTACACAAAAATCGACAGAATATTACAAGGTTAGATAGAGTATATAAATTGTATCTAGAAATAAACAAAATAATTGCGACTCTCAAATTATTTGAAATAATTTATAACAGAATATATACCATTTTGTAATTGTCGAAAAGTCCAAATCAAACAATCCTGATTCATAATCCAATTCACAGAATACCAATAACTGATCCAGTGCAATTATACGTTGTACGTAATAAATTAACAATATGCAAAATCTTGCATTTGAAAATGCTGTGTCTGTATCTTAAATATATCACACTGTTTTTGGCTTGGTTTTTGTTTCTTTTTTTTTTTTGTTTTCTTTTTTGATTTAGTTTTTTAAATTATTTTATTTTATTATATATAATATTTGTTTTTCTGTTTTATTAGTTGGACCCGAATGGTGA
>MJUU01028750.1:0-33185 GCA_002080025.1 Modiolus philippinarum
ATGAGCGGGGGTATAACTGGCTGCCATTCGGCGACAGCTCTTGTTTAACTTTAATTTTTGCAATAGAAATAGATTGAAAATCTCAGGATATATTATTAGCATTTGATTGAAAATAAATTTGAAAGTAAAATTAACCTTTTTCAAAACTATAATAAAGAAAAGTTTGTATAAATAGCCTTTGATTGCACCATGCCAAAGGTTTATACACTCAAGACTGGAGAAGGCATGCCCTTAATTTTACACGTTTTGGTTTTGTAGACAGTCAAAATGGATTGATTGATTGATTGAATATTGTTTAACGTCTGCTCAGCAATCAAGACGAGAACAAGTTTGTTAATAAATAATCAATTTGGGGTATGGAAAGGGCCATGGGACGGGAAATTCTGACTGCCACTGGAAAAGTAGGGTGAAATCGTCAAGGGCTGGGAATTTAGCCTTGTAGCCGATCTCCTACGGACCACCCCAAAAGCTTGCTACAAGGGTTCTTTAACGTGCAGGAAGCGTGGCATTTCTTCCAACACATGGACCTGAGTTTACATCCCATCCGAAAGATGGGTTGTGTATTTATCAATCCCGCACAACCACGGAATGGGTCCTATTTCTATATCCCGGGACCCTCAGGGTCAGCCTCTGTTTAGGAGGGGTCACACCCCGCAAGCCGGAGATACTAGGTCCTATTTCTATATCCCGGGGAACCCTAGGGGTCCTCTGTTAGGAAGACTCATACTCCAAGCTCAGAGGATCATTTTCATATCTTTCATGTCTAATTTTTGATTATGGAGAAATACAATTTATAGATTGCTGCATTTTTTCTTTATATTAGGGATGAGTATTGTTAATAAAATGTATCATGATATATTGATACCTTTCTATCAGTCAGGGGACAGACTGGTACAAGTCTGCAGAGTTTTAGACTTATTTAAGTCTTTTAATTTTCTTAGTTTTGTATGCATAGACCTGTTGAAGTCTAAAATTTTTAGACCTGATGAAGTCTAATGTTTATTTCCTGTTGCACAGGTGTTTCAAATTTTATGGATAATTAGACTGGCATAAGTCTAAAATTTGCTAAATTGAACATTTTAATGAGCCAAGTGTCAGTATTTAGAGTTGGGGCGTCCAGACCTAATTGGAATTACATGGAAGTTTAATTTTCCATTTTTATTAGAAAATTATTGGTTACTGGGGCAAAATTAGGACAGCTGGTGTGCAATCAATTAAAAATTGTTATCAAATATAACAAAAATTATCAATATCAACCAACTGCTTTTGCAGATTAGTATGGCTTTTTGTTTTAAATAACAAGGCACTAGTCATGATTATTTTTCAATGATAAACAATATGAAGGATAATCGCAAATACCCATTAAGCACAAAAAACATAAAAATGGTAATTTCTCTTAGACTCATACAAGTCTGATCAATTTTAGACTTGTTCAGGTCTAAATTGCTCAACAAAACCTATAATTCCAGACTTGTAGAGGTCTAAAATAATAAGACTTGAATTAGAGTCTGTCCCCTGACTGTCTATACGTATAGTCTTCTAATTTTTCAATTTAATTTGCATTTTAAAAAAATCTTCTTCTTTAAACTATTTTATGCGATAAAACAGTGAAATTTTCTTAATTGGGACAAGAGTGTTCACTTTCATGTAGCTAAATACATTTGTTTATCTTTTAGCTGTCGTTTCCATACTGAAATCAAAAAAATTCAAGCATTTTGGTATTTCTGATTCTTAAATTTTAACAGAAAACGATGCAAATTGATATGCTGCATCCCGTACTGGTGTACATGTACCTACCTTGTAGTTTGTTGAAAAATACCGTGATATATTGATGTACTTGTGTATCATTACACCAGTATTTATGGCGGGTTTCCTGGCTCTTTAATGTATTATATTTGCAATTCTTCAATGAACATACCAATATTCCTAAAGTAACACATATAACAAGTCCTTCTAAACTCCTGTCTTTTATTTGCCAATCAACCAATCAAGATTCTATAGAAATTCTATTGTATACCAATTTGTACTGCCTGAAGGGGTTTACCTGGATACTCCAGTAATGACAAATTGGTATACAAAAGAATTCTATAGAATCTTGATTGGTTGATTGACAAAGAAAAGATAGGAGTTTTGAAGGAGTTGTTATAGGTGTTACTTGAGGAATATTGGTATCTTCATTGAAGAATTGCAAATATAATACGTAATTGAGCCAGGAAATCCGCCATAAATCCACTCAAGTTTAGAGTGTGATTGTGAGATTATCCGGCAACATACATATGATATTCGAAACCCAGCACTTTGGATGTGCATGGTGTAAATGTTTTTGAGACATTGGACACATTAAAATGGATCACTTGCATTTGGAGCATATACACATGATATAATGCATATTTTTGTACAATTATTTTATTTTTCAGATTAGTGGAAGAAAAGAAGTAATTTTATTTGAACCACATGACAATACAAGGTTATATGAAGGTCACATTCCAGAGGCAATGTTGGCATATGATAATCATACAAAAACATTTTCCAAAAAAGAATTAGTACAGAGTACATCCATGGTTATGTCCCCTGTTGATATAGCAAAGGTCAATTTTAAAGTAAGTATTCTAAGTTTTATGGGCATGCCACATTACAAGGTGTATAGATAGACTGAATCCTCCTATTAATTCTTTATGTAGTGATGATCTGTAGCCTTTTTACATTCAAATTTTTTTTGAAAATCGTGGACTTAAAATATATTTTCTATAGTTAAGGCCATACAAAATTAAAATATATTTTCTATAGTTAAGGCCATACAAAATTAAGTAATTGGTTCTCAGGCCATTTTTCATTGAAACAGGTGAGGGAGGGAGGTAATTTTTTTTATCTTTTTATTTGCCAAAAAAAAGATGAGGCAGCTTTTTACATGGTAAAAACCACAAAAATGTAGTGAGGGAGGTGATTTTTTATTTTTATTTTATTGAAATGGCAAAAAATAGGGTCAATGAGGGGCTTTTTTCAAGCCTCAAACTAGATGAGGGAGGGCCTGAGAACCAATAATTTTTTTTCATGGCCTAATGTTAAATGCTATGAAACCTATAAGTAATTTATGCTTTCATGATTTTTCTTGTATTTTTTAAAAATAAAGAGAAAAAGTTAATTGTTTACCAATTTCTGTAAATATTGAAGCCAGAGATTTTAATGATTTTGGCTCCACACAATTTAATCAATATGGTGAATGAACTTTGAAGAATAGTTGATTTGATAGCTGAATTGACCTTACTTTGTAAATGTTGAATTCATATTAACGTCAAGTGACTTTCAGGCACAGTCCTTATTTCAAATGTGTTTTGCAATTGTTTTCCAATGCAAATTAAAACTTATTGAATAATGCAAATTAAAATAAATTTTGTGTAAGTGCAGCATTAGACTTTTTGTATTTTATACTTCTAGTAAGGTTCTAAGCATGCTCATAGTCTTAAAATGCTTGTTTCTTCAAACATAAGGTAAATAGGTACCATTTTGGTTTAAAATAGTTCAGGTATTTAAATTGTTGTAATACTGGACCAAGTGGCTTAATTTTTTTGCTACATGTATTTTTTAAAATATAATATTATATGTTATATCTTCCTCTTTGATTCATATGAAATCCTCCCCATTGTATACTTTTATGCGGCCCCATTGATCTATTTTTTGTCGCCCCATTTAGTTATGAATCCGCCCCATTGTAAATCAGAGCTTTCATTTAGCTCCCTTTTCCTGTTCAGGAAATTTTATCACATAAATATTTCATTTCATCATGTTCATCCGTTTTTTTCGGTTTTCTAAATAGTTGAGCCTTGGAGATTAGTCCAGGAATCGGTATAGAAACAATCTGAAAACAAAACAACCGTATAAGTGGTTATTTTTGTGGGACGCAAATTTTATCATTGCTTATCATTTACCATATAAAGTCTCATATAAATTATATTTTGCGGTATGTAATTTTTGGGACTTCAGAATGGTCGCAAATAAAGCTAAAATTAAGTCCTTGCAAAAATAACCACTTATACAGTATAATAAAAATTCTGTTGAATGAATTAAATATTGCTTTTCCCCTTTTTAGTGCAGTTTTGTGAATTAAGATACAAAAAATAAGTGAGAACTGAACTTCCAGTCTAAAGCAACAAAAAATAAGTGAGAACTGAACTTCCAGTCTAAAGCAACAAAAAATAAGTGAGAACTGAACTTTCAGTCTAAAGCAACAAAAAATAAGTGAGAACTGAACTTCCAGTCTTAAGCAACAAAAAATAAGTGAGAACTGAACTTCCAGTCTAAAGCAACAAAAAATAAGTGAGAACTGAACTTCCAGTCTAAAGCAACAAAAAATAAGTGAGAACTGAACTTCCAGTCTAAAGCAACAAAAACTAAGTGAGAACTGAACTTCCAGTCTAAAGCAACAAAAAATAAGTGAGAACTGAACTTCTAGTCTAAAGCAACAAAAAATAAGTGAGAACTGAACTTCCAGTCTAAAGCAACAGAAAATAAGTGAGAACTGAACTTCCAGTCTAAAGCAACAAAAAATAAGTGAGAACTGAACTTCCAGTCTAAAGCAACAAAAAATAAGTGAGAACTGAACTTCTAGTCTAAAGCAACAAAAAATAAGTGAGAACTGAACTTCCAGACTAAAGCAACAAAAAATAAGTGAGAACTGAACTTCCAGACTAAAGCAACACAAAATAAGTGAGAACTGAACTTCCAGTCTAAAGCAACAAAAAATAAGTGAGAACTAAACTTCCAGATTAAAGCAACAAAAAATAAGTGAGAACTGAACTTCCAGTCTAAAGCAACAAAAAATAAGTGAGAACTAAACTTCCAGTCTAAAGCAAAAAAAAAATAAGTGAGAACTGAACTTCCAGTCTAAGCAACAAAAAATAAGTGAGAACTGAACTTCCAGACTAAAGCAACAAAAAAATAAGTGAGAACTAAACATCCAGTCTAAAGCAACAAAAAATAAGTGAGAACTAAACTTCCAGTCTAAAGCAACAAAAAATAAGTGAGAACTAAACTTCTAGTCTAAAGCAACAAAAAATAAGTGAGAACTAAACTTCCAGTCTAAAGCAACAAATAATAAGTGAGAACTAAACTTCCAGACTAAAGCAACAAAAAATAAGTGAGAACTAAACATCCAGACTAAAGCAACAAAAAATAAGTGAGAACTAAACTTCCAGTCTAAAGCAACAAAAAATAAGTGAGAACTAAACTTCTAGTCTATAGCAACAAAAAATAAGTGAGAACTAAACTTCCAGTCTAAAGCAACAAAAAATAAGTGAGAACTAAACTTCCAGACTAAAGCAACAAAAAATAAGTGAGAACTAAACTTCCAGTCTAAAGCAAATAATCCAAGGACAATGGCAACATTGGAAAAACAAAGAAAGAAAGACATGACAGGAGTATGCACTGGAAAGAAAAATCTTCTTCTTCTTCTTTGTTTACGGAAAAACCATCAACTTGTTAATGTTTACTTTCCGGCGCATGCCTGGTTAGGCATATTACAATATATTTTTTTGAATATTTTACAAGTTTCTATTTTGCTATTTTTATAAATATGTTTTTACTTTTTTTTTTTTTTTTTTTTTTTTTTTTTTTTTTTTTTTTTTTGTATTTTTTTTTACTATAAGATAAAAACAAGAGAATCTGTATTAATGTAAATGTGGATATGTTTCAAGGAGCAAACTGTGAGAAAGAGCATCCTTGAAAGAGTCAGTTGATTTGATTGTCGCAATGTCGGCTGGTAATTTATTCCAATCTTTAATTGTGTTACAGAAGAATGAGAATTTAAAACTGTCTTTGTTACATTGACTTTGCCTGTATGTTTCTTCATGGGTTGATCTTGTTTTTGACTGGCTTTTAGTTAGTATGTCTTGAGATGGAATAGAGATTTGATGGTTTATTACTTTATGGAACATTTGGAGTCGTGTTTTTAGTCTTCTTTCTTGTAAAGTTGGCCAGTTTAGAGTGTTTAACATTTCAGATACACTGCTAATGTTATGATATCTGTGGCATACATAGCGAGCTGCTATTTTTTGTACCTGTTCGATATTTTTTATATTGTCTATTGTATGTGGATCCCAAACAGTGCAACAGTATTCTAATTTTGGTCGGACAAGAGATTGGTATGCTCGTTCTTTTATTACTTTCGAGTTTACTTTTAGATTACGTCTGATGAATGATAAAGATCTGTTTGCTTTTCCTATGATTTCATTTATGTGTGTGTTCCATTTAAGATCTGAAGATAGTGTGATGCCCAAGTATTTTGCAGTTTTAACTGATTCGAGAATGTGGCCGTGCATGTTGTAATAAAAATGAAATGGTTGGTTTTTTGGTGCTAATTCTGAGGATGTTACATTTGTCAGGATGGAATGACATGAGCCAGTCTTGTTCCCATTTAATGACAGCTTCAATGTCCTCTTGAAGTTTAAGGCAGTCAGTTTGGGATTGAATTTGTCGGTAGATTATGCTGTCGTCTGCAAAGAGTCTTATTTGACACACACACACAGCTGAACAACACACACTTAATAAAAAACCATGGGTGAGATCAGGTGCAACAGTTGAGAAAGCATTACTCCTTCTTCTGATAATACACCCACCGTGTTGAATGTGTCAAATCCTCATGTCAAATCCTGTAGAGGAAACAACAATTTTAAGCTTTGAAAGGGAAAGATGTGTTGTCATCTGGGAAACAGGTATAGTCCATTTGATGACTATAAAAATAGGGAAAAAAATTAATTAAAAATCTGGTCATTAATATACCTTATTTTAAATAAGATCTATTTAAAGGTCTAATTCATACATATTAAGAGTGAATTTTACGTGTAGATTTCTCTCCAAATAAAAAAGTTGTCCATTCAACTTAATGGTAAAATGATGTCTGTTTTTTGTGTAATCATATTGGGAGTAACAAAATCTATTTCAACAGCCAACATGTGCTTTGTGTTTATAAACAACATGTCATCTGACCACTAGTTGCATGTAGGTAAAACTTTATTTACCAAATTTGGAAGTCATGTGTATATCTTCTGTTCTTTACCTGTTCAGGTAAAAATCAATACCATGATGAAAAAAACATATCAGAATTTCACAATGTATTGTACACTATCAGAGAATATATTAAAGTACATGTAAACTTTTAAATACATGTACCTTAGTCATAAAACAGTATTAAAATCATATGAAGCAACAGAATCATGACAATTTGTTTATGCATATTTTGATTATAAAAGTTCTATGGCACACTCCCATACTTGTGGTCTTGAAAAAATACTATTGCAAGTAATGGACAAAATCTTTATTTTTGAGCGGAAAATACCATTAATATGTTTTTCAGTTATGTATTGACTATTTTATTAAAAAATGTTTCACTAAACATGTCTTAAGTTAATCTTTGATTTTTAATTAATTTTTTCCCTATTTTTAAAGCCACCAAATGGACTATACCCCATATTGATCCACAAGACAGTGATCTTCTGGATTGATGACTTTAAAGTATATAACACCATTGTTTAAGTAGTCTATTTATAAAACATAGCTAAAATATAACAAATAAATTAGCCTTCATTAAAAAAAAAAACTGGTGGCTTGTGTTCCATAAATCTTTTTACAGATTAAATGGTATGTAGGTGTTATTTTTTTACCTGTAATGTCCTCTAAACCCCCAATCTTTGCAAAACCTTTTATGAAACCCATAACTGGATGTTTTTATGACTAAATATACTTCAAAAAGGAATCTTAAGTACTTAATAAGGACATTTGACTTCATTATACATCTATATTTTTCAACCCTTTTGATATTTGCCTAATTTTATCACACTTTTTACAAAGCCCTGAATAAATAACAAAAAGGCAACCTTTAGACCTGATTTTTTTTTGCTTAGATGTAAAAAGATATACATGTACTAAGTTAATAATAATTATAATATATCTTTATTGCATAAGCTAATAACAACCTATAATTAAACAGCATATATATGGACATATGTAAAGCAGAGGAATAACTATATAGTTAAGATAATTTACTGTCCATTCAAAATAAATTTTCTTGTTTTTCAACTCTCACAAAGGTAACATGTTAAATTTTTCCAATAACTGTCTTTGTAAGTTGTAGAAGTGAATACAATTTATTAACATTAGGCCAAGAATAATAGTATCTTGACAAATATTTAATTCTATACTGCCTAAGTTGTTAGTTTGAGTTGTAAGCAGAAATTCCTAAACTATTTTTTCTTAAAAAGATGATTAAATGATTTGAGATTGCATAACTATTTTGAAAAAAGAACCAAAGAAGAAAAAATACTATTATTGACTTTTACAAGACATAAAAGATTCTTAATTTATATATGTTTAAATAACATTTATTGTTCGGTACATTTTACAAACTTTTATTACTTATTCTGTTCTTCAATAATAGAGACATATGGGTAAGTATACAACTTTGGTGAGAGATGTATTTTATTCTCCATTTTAAGCTCACCTGGCCAAAGGCCAGGTAAGCTTTTGCCATAACTTGGCGTCCGTCGTTCGTCCGAACACATTTACGTTTAAATCTTCTTCTCTGAAACCACTAGGTCAAATGAAACCAAACTTGAAACAAATGTTCCTTGGCATGAGGAGACTAAAGTTGTAATTTTGGTGCAGATCGGAAAACCAACATGGCTGCTGTGGCTAAAAATAGAACATAGGGGGTAAATGGCAGTTTTTGGCCAATAACTCGAAAATATCAAAAATCTGACATGTGATAATGATGATCAGCATGATGAGATCTACCCACTGTGCAATTTTGAAGAAAATCTGAAAACCCATCTCGGAGTTATAGCCCTTTTTCCGTTAAATTTTCAAAATTTTTGCATTTTTTATTTCAAAAAGTGTAACAGATAGAGGTCAAGTGTAAATTGCAAAAATGTTCAGCATATCAAGGTCTACCCACCCTGAAATTTTGAAGAAAATCCATAAACCCTTGTAGGAGTAATTGACCTTTTTTCACCAAATTTTTAAAATTTTCGTGTTTTTCATCTTTTATTTCCAAAACTATAGAAGATGAAGGTTAAGTGTAAATTGATGAAATGTTAGCCATGCTGTGGCGACTTCAAAAGTGATTTTTAAAGTTGTTCCTTGACCGCCATTTTCAAAATGGCTACCAAAAAAGCTGGGAAAATTCAACATTGTCCGATTTCAATGACATTTGGTTTCCAAATTGGTCTTGATGTCGCAGCTTCAAAACTGATGTTAGAAATTGTTCGGTGACCGCCATTTTTAAAATGGCCGCCAAAAAGGCGGGAAAATTCAACATTTTCCGACTTCAATGAAATTTGATTTCCAAGTAGATATTGATGTTGCGGCTTCAAAAACGATGTTGAAAATTGTTTGTTGACTGCCATTTACAAAATGACGTCTCGACTTCAAAACTGGTGTCGAAAGTGGTCCTAAGCAAGAACGTTTTTTGTCAAAAAAGCCCAACAAAGAAATATAGTAAAATATGCTCAGACTTTAAAAACAGTTAAAGATATTTGAGGTGTTTGAGCTACGAAAGTTTGAGAAACTGAAGATCAACTATTTAACTTACAATGTTACCTTGATTGTGGCAACTGAAAGCCAGGTGAGCGATACAGGCTCCTTGGAGCCTCTGGTTTATCATTTGGCTCACTTTTATTAAATGGGCTGATGAGAGAAAGCGACATTTAGGGATCACTCCTTGTTGAGTTTCTTCAGTACTACATATTCATTTATAATTGTCATATCAATGTCCGGATATTTTTTTCAAGTGCCGTAAATCAATCTCCAATTAATTGACACACATTGACGAAAATGCTTTTAATTGTGATATCTGTTTCGTCTAACTGAATATCTGACAGTTCATATCTTTTCTATTTAGACCCTTTTTGTTATTTGTTCTCCATCCGATTTTACACGTTTTGGTAATGGACTTCCAAATGTTTCGGTTTTATCTGCACAATGCGCATTTGCAGAAAATGAATTAACAGTAACTTCGGTATTTTGATCTTTAATTTTTAAGTTTATATACTAGATTAATGTTTGCCCTTTCAACCTGGTTATTTTGTTATTTTGTTGCTGTACTTCATGACCTGGACAGTGAGACTCAAAAATGTTTTCAATATGGTGTTATCAGCATATTCAATTAATTAGAATATTCAAATATTTCCTTAAAATCTATCTTTTATATGATCATTATGGATGTTTTTTTTGTGAAACCAGTCTTATATTAAGGAACGTGGCCATATTTAATGTTCAAAGAAATGTGACAATTTAAGGCACTTCTCCACAAAAGACCTTTGAAGATCTTTGAATGTAGGCATTGATATTCCGCGTTTATACTTATAGTTTGATTTTGTCACAGTGAAATCAATCATGTAAAACCTTCCCAATCAACATTGTACCTGTACATATTTTACAATGTTAATGGTTTAATATGCATGTGTTTGGCAAATGATTCCCTTTACTTTTGACTACTTGCATCACTGAATGGGTACAGCTTATATTAACTGAATTTAATTGCATTGTTATTCCACAAACATTTATTATTTTGTCACCTGCGTTCCAACACGAGTAAGTTACAACTAGGGATCACTATAAGTCGTCTTGGGTAATCCCAATCGATATTGCCTTTGGCGAATTCGGTCGGCTTGATAATCTTTTTATCATATCTCCCTCTTGCATAAGTCTGTCCTTAGCTGATTTTGGCTTTTCTATTTAGGTCTATTGATTATTTATTCTCTATCAGTTTTTACACGTATTTCGGTTTATGGACTTCCAAATATTTTGATTTTATTAGCATTGAAAAGACATAAGTTGTTGAAATGCGCATATACAGAAACTAAATTTACAATACACATATGTCAGTTTGTCCTACACAATGAAGTTTCGTATCCACATCCTGAGAGTGACATTATTTGAACGATTCAAGTCCAGTCAGGAACTAAGAGCAACAGTCACTCTTAGAAACAGAATCACGGCACTTTCCAGGCGACATGACTTTCTGTAGATTGTGCATGATGTGGCAACATTTAAAAAAAAAATCCATATATATGGAGCAGTACCCGTCATTCAAATCATTACAATTCAGTATTTTTCACTGGTCATGAATTCAGTATCTTTACAGTTTTCATTTTCAGTTTGTTTTGTGTCTCAGTTTTAAATAAATTTTGCAATTTGATAATAAAATAACCCCCAATTTTGTTGAAAACTAAGCCGGAGTATCTCCCTCTAAAAGCTCTGCCCTTAGGTGATTTTGGCTTGAATTAAGATCATATTTGGTTGTTTGTTCCCGATCAGTTTTAAAAATTTTGAGTTATGGTCTTTCAAAATGTTTAAATTATAGCTGCACTGATGAGACATAAGTTGTCGAAATGGCCATATGCAGAAAGTAAATTTACAGTAACTTCGGTATTTTGTTATTTAGCATGTTTATAGTGAAAAACGATTCTTTTTCTGATTAAAAAGAACTGATGGTGATAAAAAAGTTGAAGAAAAGTTTTGAGCAAAAAAAAAAAAAGTTAATACGAGACTTTTAGTGAATTTGGTAACTTTCGAAGAAGGAGTCAGATTTTAAAATCATATGGTAGCGTGGAAATACAAATCAAATCTTTAATGATTCTTGTTAAGCGAGAACAACTGTTGGGACTTGTTAGGAATGAAAATGCTTTACTTTTTGTTTTCAGAGATTCCCCAGATTTGCCAATACCTATCCACTGAACTGTACGATTGATGAAGGAGATGTGTTGTTTTTGCCTTCATTTTGGTGGCATGAAGTACAATCTTTTCCCAACAGAACAGCAAAGAGAAATTTGGCTGTTAATTTCTGGTAAGAAAAGAAACGCGACATTTTGTGTCCATGTTGTTTATTGTATGCTTACGATTCTTTTAAAAAATGTAGAGATATTAAAAAGATAAAGGTTCTTCTGCATTTTAACCTTAGTAGTTTACTGAAATGAATTACACACTGTGAAAATCTTGCTTATAATAACACAATCGCTCAAGGTATATAATTAGATTTGTCTAAAATAATTTTAAACCACCTGAGATAGAGGGATATATACTTTACGCAAATTACAATGTTCTTATTCTTTTCTTTCAACATAAACCTCCTTGGTACAACAGTCACCCTTCCACTATTCCTGTTACGTGGTAAACCAATGAAACGGGTATGCATTTTACTACACAGGTGTAAAGGGTATGCATTTGAGTATACCAATGTAAAGGGTACGCATTTGAGTTTTCAGATGAAAAGTGGATACATTTGAGTGGTATGGATTTGAGTATACGTATTACTAATAAAAAGGGTATGCATTGATTATAGCAGTGTAAAGGGTATGCATTTGAGTATTCCAATCGCACGTTTCTCAATTTTTGAGTATACCAAATTAATGTAAAAAGTATGCATTTGAGTATGCCAATGTAAAGGGTATGCAATTTAGTATAGATAAAAGAAGGGAAATGGGGAATGTGTCAAAGAGACAATGATCCGAAGGGGAGTTATAACAACTCAAAGCCACCATAAGATCTTCAATGAACGGTGAGGAAACCTCACACCCAACGGCAGGTCGGAGTCGGTCCCTAAATAAAGAGTAATCAAGTTCAGCGAAATAAACATCATCCTAGACTCCTATAGACATAAAGTACACTAACTTAAAACAGACAAGACACACAAAGGCTTGATAAATTTCCTGACTTAGGACAGGCGCAAACCTGCTGCGGCGGGGTTAAACTAGTTTTGTTGGGCCCAAACCTTCCTCCTTCCCCCTATAACCAATGTGATAAATAAAAAAAACAATCGTGACAACAGTAAAATTCAGTTAGTAACAGGACTGAGTCAATTGAGAAAAATGAAACTGAAAGAACTATAAGTACATAAAGATGAAATCACAAAAGACTACTAGCAGTTAACTGACATGGCAGCTCCAGACCCATTATCAACTGACAAATAAAGTTATGTACCCTCAGTCTACAGCTTCCACCAAGATCCCTTCCCGTGAGGAGTTTAGCATAATGATTTCAAGATATATTTGATATTACTGATTATTCGGACTTCGTTTGGTTTTATGCATTTTAAGCATTTTTTGAAATTATGGATTTCCTTCGTTTGGGTTCTAGTGCTGCTGATGAAGAATAAATTTCCGAAATGGCCATACAGCTCATTAAAATTATTGCAGTTGGAGTTAACATATGTGTTATGGTCTCATGTTCATTTACTCCATATCCTTTCGTAAAATACATATACCAGAATACATAACCCGTGTTCATGCAATACTGATTTTAGAAATTTAGAATGTGTTTAGTTGAGATGTAAAGTATACCAATGTAAAGGGTATGTATTTGAATATCCAAATGTAAAGGGTATGCATTTAAGTATTCAAGTGAAAAGGGGATAATTTAAGTATACCAATTAAGAGTTCACGCATTTGAATATCCAAGTGTAAAAGGTATGCGTTGGAATACTCTAGTGTAAGGGTTTGCATTTGGACATCCCAATGTAACGGGATGCATTAGAGTATACAAATTTAAGGTAATATAATGGGTATGTGCATTTGAGTATACCAATGTAATTGGTATGCATCGGCGTATAATAGTTGAAAGGGTATGCGTTTGAGAATTCCGATGTAAATGTCATGCATTTGGATATCCCAGAGTAAAGTGTATGTATTTTGATACCCCAATGAAAAGGGTGTGCATTGGCTTATCCCAATGTAACGGGATGCATTTGAGTGTACCAGTTTAAAGGCTATGCATTCGAGTTTACCAATGGAAATGGTATGCATTTTAGTATACAACTGTAAATGGTATTTGAGTATGTAATGTGAAGGGTATGCATTTGAGAAAGGGATCAGAAGAGGACTCTTCGATCACTGTTAGCATATTCTCCAATCTTTAGCTTACATTCCTATTAATGAGTTTCAAAATTGCTAGCAACTTTAAACAAGCACGTATCCGCAACCCAAACCAGTAATCCCGTTACATCAAATGGTAATATAAACCTCGTTTGATTCAGGCCGTGCACAAACACTCAAAAATTGTTATGAATTAGTTTACATGCAGGGTTCTACTTTACATATATGCATCACATTTGAAAAGCAGTTAAAATACAGTGCCCTACTAGTAAGGTATATTTTTTACTTACGCCCAACCTATTTCCAAGGTATTCAGGATTCCTATTGACCGTTCGCCCGTCTGTCTCTCCGTCACACTTTGGATTCTAGATTTTAACTTAATTTACAGTTGAAGTAAAATTTTAATATTTATGACAATGTTATTTTTACTAGTATATTTCGATTTTCACCGTGATCAGTTTTGCATTCCACAGCATTTGTCCTGGAATTACTTCAGATCTGCAAATTTTATAGCTTCCGAGCCATAACTTGAGTTTGCTTTCAAGTACTTTTTAATAAATTGGCATTGTTAGTGTTACTGTTATACATAAAATAGGTCAAGCTCAATTTTGATTGCGATCAGTATTTGCTTTCCACAGTTATTATACCCCCGCTCCACTGTTTTACACTTGTCCATCTGTCCGGAACATTTTTCGTCAAAGATTTCTCAGACTCTATATGTAGTAATGATTTGATATTTGGTCTGTAGCTTAAGTATGATGAGTTGTACCTTGTCTCCCCTTTTCAGGTCCTTTACTGATTTACCTCTTGTTTGACGATAACTTTAATTTTTTGCATTATGGCCATATATTGAAATTTTCGTCAAGGATTTCTCAGCTTATTTGGTCTGAAGCTTAAGTATGATGAGTTGTACAATGTCTCCCCTTTTTCAAGCCCATAACTCATCAACTTCCTGTTTGACAATAACTTCGATTTTTAATATTATGGCCATATATTGGATTTTTTTGTCAAGGATTTCGCAGCTTGTGTATATAGTAATGATTTGATATTAAGTCTGAAGCTTAAGTATGATGAGTTGTACC
Source organism: Modiolus philippinarum (assembly GCA_002080025.1). Classification (NCBI taxonomy): domain Eukaryota; kingdom Metazoa; phylum Mollusca; class Bivalvia; order Mytilida; family Modiolidae; genus Modiolus; species Modiolus philippinarum. The sequence goes on from MJUU01028750.1 coordinate 14,942, forward strand.
GTGTCTCCCCTTTTCAAGTCCACTACTCATCTACTTCCTGTTGATTTTTCGCATTATGGCCATATATTGAAAATTTTCGTCAAGCATTTCTCACTATGTTTATATAACAAGGATTTGATATAAATTACTCTTGATCTTAAGTATGATGAGTTGTACAGTGTCTCCCCTTTTCAAGTCTGTAACCCATATACTTCCTGTTTGACAATAACTTTTATTTTTTGCATTATGGCCATATATTGATTTTTTTGTAAAGGATTTCTCAGCTTGTGTACTGTAGTAATGATTTGATACTTAGTCTGAAGCTTTAGTATGATGCGTTATACCGTGTCTCCCCTTTTCAAGTCTGTATCTCAATTATTTCCTGTTTGACGATAATTTTGATTTTTCGCATTATGGCCATATATTGAATTTTTTCGTCAAGGATATCTCAGCTTTTGTATGTAGTAATAATTTGATATTTGGTCTGAAGCTTACGTATGATGAGTTGTACCGTGTCTTCCCTTTTCAAGTTTGTCATCTACTTCCTGTTTGACGATAACTTTGATTTTTTTCCCATCATTTCTTGAGTATTTATCTTTTTGTCCAATCCAGGGTTGGCAAAAAAGCGGGAAATACTCGTACTTTCCAGGACGTTGGGAAATATTGGGAATTCCCGGACAATACTGGGAAATATGCTGTCAAATGATATAATTCAAAACATTGTAGTGAAAAGTACAGTAACTGTATTAATTAAGTCTAAATTTATGTACATACATGTTATTAGGAAATTTCATTTTCTCCCACTACCATATGAGTTTTCCAAATAGGTAAGGCAATAAAAGTATTCATATTTTCACTATTAAACATCACTTGCATGGTAATGATTGTAATACCTTGAAATGCATTTACTTTGTTTCAATGTTTTTGCAAACAAGAATCAAAGTCATTCAGGTACAAGTAATTGTGCTAGTAGTAGAGTAAAAAACTGGCAATTTAGAGTGTCAAATTATCTTCAAGATAAGGGTTTGGATTTTTACTATAATACAGAATATTGGAATTTTGTAATTTTGAAAGTTATCAAAATGAATGGTGTAATGAAGTTAATGCTTTAAATGATAGTAAGAAGCTACATACATATAAAAGGTTTAAAACAGAATTTGGTGTTGAGAAATATGTTGAAATGTTTTTGCCTAAAAATATCGTAGTGCATTATGTAAATTTATGTGGTGTTGCACCAATCAGAATAGAGACGGGTAGATATGAAAGAGTAGATGTACCAGATAGAATCTGTATTATGTGTGAAAATAATGATATTGAGGATGAGAAACATGTTATCATGAAGTGTACATTATATGATAATTTAAGAGAAACTCTATTTTTGGATGCTTGTAATGTATGTCCAGACTTTAATAATTTTACAGTTGATGAAAAATTTTTGTTTTTATTTAAAAGTGATAATTTGGTATATAAATTTGCCAAAACCTGCTATGATATTTTGATTTGGGTTAGAAGTTTTCAATATAAATGATAAAGTGATTTTAAATAATCATACAGTATTAATTGGATATAGCTATAGTGTAGTGAAGGTTTTAAAGATTTAATGGAAGTAGTATTCCTTTTTAGCTCACCTGGCCAAAGGCCATGTGAGCTTTTGCCATCACTCGGCGTCCGTCGTCCGTCCGTTCGTCCGTTAACTTTTATTCAAAGATCTTCTCTGAAACTGCTGGGTCAATACTAATCAAACTTGACCTGAATCATCACCAGCGTATGCTCTCTCAAATTTGTGATTTTTATGTCCGTAGACCAAACAACATGGCCGCCGTTACTAAAAATAGAACATAGGGGTAAATTGCCGTTTTTTTGCAAATTACTCGAAAACCGTTACAGATATCAAAATCTGACTGGGTAAAAATGATCAGCATGATAAGATCTACCCGCCCTACAATTTTGAAGAATATCCGATAATCCATCTTGGAGTTATTGCCCCTTTTCCGTAAAATTTTCGTTTTTTTTTTGTTACTTTTAGTCTTATATATTGAAAATGGTAGAAGATAGAAGTGAAGTTTAAATTACAAAAATGGTCAGCATAGTAAGATCCACATTTCCTGCAAGTTTGAAGAAAATCTGACTACCCACATAGGAGTTATGGCCCCTTTTTCTTTGAATTTTCTCGATTTTTTAACATTTTTACTTTTATTTCAAAAACTGTTTGAGATGGAGGTTAAATGTGAATTATAAAAGAGTTGAGCTTTTCCAGGACTAAAATTTCTACATTTGTCCAGCAGATTAGCATCTCATCCAAGATGGCCGCCACTAGGGATCATAGTTCAACATAGGACCCTATGGGAAATGCATTCAAAGATCTCCTCGTCTGAAACCACTTAGCCAATGTGGACCAAATTTTGTCTCAATAGTCCTCAGGTGGTCCTTTTTTTGTGGTTTTACCTCATCCAAGATGGCCGCCAGCGGGGAACATAGTTTAACATAGGGACCCTATGGGAAATACATTCAAAGGTCTTTTCTCCTGAAACCACTATAAGCCAATAGGAACCAAACTTGGAAACAATTGTCCTTGGCTGGTCCCCTTTAAAGTTTGTGATTTTTATGTTCGTACCTCATCCAAAATGGTTGTCAGCACAAGACATAGTTTAACATAGGACTATTGGCAATGTATTCAAAGATCTTCTCTGAAACTACTGAGCCAATTGGAACCAAACTTGATCACAATAGTCTTTAGTTGGTCCCCTGGAAAGTTTGTGATTTTTATGTTCATACCTCATTGAAGGTGGCTGCCAGCAGAGAACATAGTTTAACATAGGGACCCTATGGGAAATGCATCCAAAGATTGGTTACGATTGTCTTAGGGTGTTCCCTTTCAAAGTTTGTAATTTTTATGTTTGTAACTCATCCAAGATTGAAAATGTAACATCTGGTGAACTGATTTATAGTATGAATGAGTGGTCTCTTCGTGACAATGAATAAAACCAGTAACCAGGTGAGCGATACTGGCTCATGTGAGCCTCTAGTAAATAATAAATAATTATGGGAATATAATAGCATATATAAGAAGTTTAAATTCATATTCTTATCAGATGTTTAGTTTCTTAACCCTATAAAACGTTTTTTTTTCAAGTGTAAATACTTTTCATAGTCTCTCATAACTCTGTATAGAGTGGTTCTAACAATATTTCAAGATGGTTTTTATATGTGCACTTAATCATTGTGTACTTTTAACCATTTTATGCACAGGTATATGTGTCAAATGTGAGAGTGTAAGTTACTAAAACAACAAAAATGTCAATAATGGGCTTGGGTATGCTTAATTTTTCAATTATTTCAAATTGATTCCTAAAGGAATGTTTTCATAACTACCTTAATTTTAAAATTATATGAAAAATACACTTGTTCTTATGCCCCGCACACGAATATGGAAGGGACATATAGTGTTACCCGTATACGTCCGTACGTCCGGTTAATTTTTGTGTTCAAGTCCATTTCTCAGAAAGTGTAAGAGGTAGAACATTGATAATAGGCCAGTAGGAAGTTCTTTGATAGTACTACAAATAAACAATGAAGGGATATGGAGTAAATGTAAATGAGACAAAGTCTCTACAAATACATGGTTAAGCAATGGAACAACGCTTTTATTGTTGTTCTTCATCTTGAAGTCACCATAAGTTCACTAAGTAGTTTGACTCTTTGACCTAAATTTCATGCTTGAGTGACTCTGGTTCAGTTTTTTGTTAAAGTCAATTTCTCAACAACTATGCATTATAGGAGAAAGATATTTCATCAAATTAATTGCCTTTATGAGTACTACCCAAATCATTGACAATTTGGTGGCTTTGACCTATATTATACGCTTCAGTGACTTTGGTTAAGTTTTGCGTTAAAGTCCATTTCTCAACAACTATAAATTATAGGACAATGATATTTCATCAAATTAATTGCCATGCTGAGTACTACCCAAATTATTGAAAATAGGATGGCTTTGACCTACATTTTACGCTTCAGTGACTTTTGTTAAGTAGTGCGTTAAAGTCCATTTCTCAACAACTACACATTATAGGACAATGATATTTCATCAAATTAATTGCCTTGATAAGTACTACACAAATCATTGAAATATGGTGGTTTTGACCCACATTTAAGCTTCAGTGACTTTGATTAAGTTTTGCATTTAAGTCCATTTCTCAACAACTACACATTATAGGACAATGATATTTCATCAAATTGCCTTGATGAGTACTACCCAAATCATTTACAATAGGGTGGCTTTGACCTACATTTAAGGTTAAGTTTTTCGTTAAAGTCCATTTATCAACAACTTCGCATTATAGGACAATGACATTTCATCAAACTAATTACCTTGACCAGTACTACCCAAGTCATTGACAATAAGTGCTTTGACCTACATGTTACGCTTTGGTGAATTTGGTTAAAGTTTGCTTAAAGTCCATTTCTTAACAACTACACATTATAGGACAATGATATTTCATCAAATTAATTGCCTTGATGGGCACTGCCCAAATTAATGACATTAAGTGGCTTTGACCTGCATTTTAATATGAGGTTAATTCCTCTGCGAAAAATATCCGTGTCTTACAGACACATTCTCTAGTTTCAATTTAAAGTATTTCAAACACAATTTTAAAGTATATATAAATATAAAAGTAAAATAATTAGGAGTATGTCAAAGGGACTTGAATAGACCCTTTTTTAGATCATCTGGCCAAAGGCCATGTGAGCTTTTGCCATCACTTGGCGTCCGTCGTCTGTCCATAAACTTTTACATTTTAATCTTCAGAAACCACTAGATCGAATGAAACTAAACTTAAAACAAATGTTCTTTGGCTTGAGGAGACTAATGTTTGTGATTTTGGTGCAGATCGGAAAACCAACATGGCTGCTGTGGCTAAAAATAGAACATAGGGGTAAATTGCAGTTTTTGGCTAATAACTCGAAAACCGTTACAGATATCAAAAATCTGACGAGTGTAAAAATGATCAGCACGATGAGATCTACCCACTGTGCAATTTTGAAGAAAATCTGAAAACCCATCTCGGAGTTATAGCCCTTTTTATGTTAACTTTTCAAAATTTTTGCATTTTTTATTTCAAAAAGTATAACAGATAGAGGTCAAGTGTAAAATGCAAAAATGTTCAGCATATCAAGATCTACCCACCCTGAAATTTTGAAGAAAATCCATAAACCCTTTAAGGAGTTATTGCCCTTTTTCACCGGATTTTTTGAAAAATTTCGTATTTTTCATCTTTTTATTTCCAAAACTATAGAAGATGAAGGTTAAGTGTAAATCGATGAAATGTTTGCCATGTTGTGGCGACTTCAAAACTGATGTTGAAAATTGTTCCTTGACCGCCATTTTCAAAATGGCCGCCAAAAAGGCGGGAAAATTCAACATTGTCCGATTTCAATGAAATTTGGTTTCCAAATAGATATTGATGTTGTGACTTCAAAACCGGTGTTGAAAATTGTTCGTTGACCTCCATTTTCAAAATGGCCGCCAAAAAGGTGGGAAAATTAAACATTGTCCGATTTCAATGACATTTGGTTTCCAAGTAGATATTAATGTTGCGACTTCTAAACCGATGTTGAAAATTGTTTGTTAACTGCCATTTACAAATTGACGTCTCGACTTAAAAACTGGTGTCGAAAGTGGTCCTTAGGAAGAACGTTTTTTGTCAAAAAAGCCCAACAAAGAAATATAGTAAAACATGATCAGACTTTCAAGATATTGGAGGTGTTTGAACTACGAAAGTTTGAGAAACTGAAGATCAACCGTATAACTTACAATGTTACCTTGATTGTGGCAACTGAAAGCCATGTGAGAAATACAGGCTCCTGGGAGCCTCTGGTTTCCATATTTCCCACTTTTTGAAAATTTGCAGTATTCCCCAGAACGCTAATTCCCGGTAATTATCAGTGGGAATTACCGCTACTGGTATTTCCCTGCCAACCCTGATGTCCATACTTCTTTTGTGTCCACACTTGTACTGTGTCCCCACACACTTAAATTTGCACTTTCCATATAGATGCAGTGTTAATTGAGCGGGGGTATAACTGGCTTCCTTTCGGCGACAGCTCTTGTGGGACTTTAATTGTGCAAAATTTGCAATTATTTTTTACTTCCAGATGATAACGTTAGATTGCTTAGAAGTAGAATATAAGCATTTTGCAAAATAAATTACTTTGATTACTTTTTATATTATTTTTGTTTTACTGGTAATAAGGCCTTGTCAAGGGTTATTTTTTATCATTGTGAATATTGTATCTTGTCTAGTTCTCCGAATTCATAGTAATTCCATCTATATTTATATAAAACAATTAATGAAACTCAATGACTAACCCACTTATAAAACCTTACTGAATTAGCTCAGGGTTGAATTTAGTCTGACGACCCGTCTGTCAGTATGTCTATTTATAGTTTCATACTAACGTGACAAGCCTTTGATGATTTTCATCAAATTTTGCAGCGCTATTGAAGGCACACCACTATTTCCGTCTCCCGTAGACTCCTATGTTAAATTCAACAATTTCAAAAATTTGCATAAAATAAAAACGATTTTTCCCAAATGCGGGAACTTGTTTTTCCTATAATACAATACCAGGAAAACAGTTTTAGCGCATTTAAACCATATGTTGTGTACCAAATAAGAAAATAAAATTCGATTGAAATGTTCCGGGTACATTTTCACAAAGTCGGAATAAAATTTTTTCGGTTTTTGGTCGTATTTCAGTCGATCCGCTCTAAGTTGTTATTCAAGCTAGACATGTTTTCTCGACAGTTATTTACTCCCCAGTGTTTACTTAATAATATTCTATACTCATTTTTGTTTTTATACGTGCATACTGGATGGGTTTTCTGCATATCAAGAGGCCCTATGTTTTAATAGTACTACTTTCGTACTCTGTCAAAATTGGCGTATTGAAATACTGTAGCGCCCCCTATTGGTATACATTTTTGGAACCATTTCTTTACAAGTAAGAGTTATTGGACTTTGTTCATCAATCTGAGGCAACTTTCACCTTTAGATAATTCGTTTTCAAGCTTCGTAGAGCTATTGAGCATAATGGTCTGCCGACCTGAATACTCTTTTGGTACATTTTTCCCAAGGGTTACTCGCAAGTTCTACTTTAACTTGACAACCCTTTTATCAGTGTTCTTGAATCGTTATAAAACTATGGGGTCATGATTGTCATACCGGCTTTATACTTTGATGAAAATTTATGAAAATTTATCTTTCTTTCTAGAGATATTGGATTTCATTAAAAACATTATATTTTACAGGTATGATCCATTCCTGATTAGAGAATTTCCGTGTCCCACCTGCAAATTGGACGTTAATCCAAAATATAGACATTTATTATGACTTCAGAATAAAATTGGTTTATATAATTCTTAGAAAATGTTTTTTGCCAACATATTGTGAGTTTAAAGGGATAAAATAGTGGAGGTAAAGTGAATGTGTGATGGATAATCCACAAGTGCAATGACTACGATGCTGTACCAAGGGAATCGTTTTGTATTAGATTGGAAGTCTTCTGCCCTTTTGAATTTGTTATTTATACTGTTGTGGTATTATCTGTTTTTTAAATATGCAAATATTTTTATTTGTAATGTATCAATAAATATTATATCAGTGAAACAAAATGCAAACGACCTACATTGACTTCATTGTACATTTATTTATCTAATTATATGAGGTATGGTAATTTGATAATTAAATAGTTTGTAAATGGATATTTGAAAAAGGGATATAATCGGATAAAAATATTTTATATGGATATCAATATAAAATTTCACATTCTATAAAGTATATGGAAAACAAGGTCGATTACCCCCATCTTTCTTTATATTTTTTGAAAGTAACATATGACTTAAATAGAAAGAAATCTGTGGAATAGTTTTTAAGAAAACATCAAGATAACTGTTTTTCCCTATATATATTCATTAGAAATATTTGATTATTTTGATATCAGTTATTTTAAAAACAAGCACGGTGACCACCTTTTTTTATTTCAATGCTGATATAATTAGGAAACTTTCCTGAGAAAATAAAGAAAATCTATGGAAAAAAATTTGGTGTACCCATCTACCTTAGTTCGGGTATCTAGTTCCCAATACATTTTAGTTGCCAGATTGCCAAAGACGGTTTTGACTCAAATCGGTTTACTATGTTAAAGATCTGGAAATGAATACTGTGTGTGAAAAGGATAAATATATAGGGCGATACTTATATAAAGGAAATTGCCATTGCATGTCTATTTATTTTGACAAAGACGCCTCCATTTGGTACCAGTTTGTTGCAAAAAATCTAACCAAACTAACCCAACTTTTCAATACGGTGAAACCAGTATCCCCATCGCTAGATAACTTAATAAATTGGGAAAGTAAGCATAAGAGGAAGGATTCTACAGCAAATAGACACTTACTTATCTGGATAGCAGAGTTGTTTTATAAGGGCCCCGCCATATAATGGCAGACGCTCTATGTTAATCACTCTGACCCTCCGTGCGTCCATCCGTCCGTAATAAAGTCGTGTCCAGGCTTTCCCGTTTTTGTCCTTTGATGTAAGCATTTTATATTTTGCATGTAGGTAGATGACTTCAAGACGATGTGTTTTTTTATCTTGATTAGCGACCTTCAACCTTGAACTTTGCCTTCATTGAAGGAAAAGTTGTGTCCGTTTTATATCTTTTTTTTTCTGTCTTTTAAGGTAGGCTTTTTGTATTTCGCTTGAGGATAGACCATGGCAACGTGACATGGACCTTTAATCTTGGACTTTGTCTTCAAAGTCAGATTATTGGATTTATAATGAAAAGTCGGATCCGTATTATTACTTTTAATACGACCGCAAACAACTTGAGGTCGTATAAGGATATGGTTGTGTGGTCCTGTGTTCCTTGGAGCTAAAGAAAGGATTGTGAAAGTTTTGGATTTTGTGTCACTTTTGTTCCAAAAAGGGCCAAATTGTGTGTTTTCATTAATTTTGACTGCAGAATATTTCTTATATATGGGATTTTGATGGGTCTCTATAAGTGTACTCCTCAGGAAATTTCCAATCAGTAGAATGCCTACGGATTTCACGTTGCATGTACCGTTCTTGAGATAAAATGGGTGAATTTAATAAAAAAAAATTTTGTTCGATTTTGATGCAGTTTTTTCAATGGATTCCTTATGAAAATTTGACATAGCGCTCAACCATTAGATTTTTATACGACCACAAAATATTTTAGGTTGTATAATGGTATGGCGCTGTCGTCGGCGTTGTCGTCTTAGTCGTTGTCGTCTGTAGACACTTTTGTATTGATCAATCGTTATGAAATTTTACCACATTGTTTTTTTGGCACAAAAGGAAGGTTGGGGTGGGTTTTAGTTATTTTGGTCCCTTCCGTTTGTAAAAAAGGCCTTATTCCTTATTCAATTTCCTATCAGTATTGTATGCCCCCGAGAATCGAAGATTCGGGCGCATATAGTTTTTGGCCTGTCTGTCTGTCTGTCTGTTTGTTTGTTTGTTTGTTTGTTTGTCTGTTTGTCCCCAAAAAACTTTAACATTGGGTATATCTTTTGAATGGTAATTTCTGGGGCTTTCATATTTTGCAGGTATATTCCTTGTGGCAAGACCTTTCAAACTAAACCAACATTTTGGACCTTTTGACCTTGACATGTGATGGACTTTTTAAAAAAAAAAAAAAAAACTTTAACATTGGTTATATCTTTTGAATGGTAAGTGATACAGCTGTCATATTTTGCATGTGCATTTTATGTGGCAACACCTTTTAATTTGTACCAATATATTTGACCTTGTGACCTTGACCTTGGCCTGTGAACAACTGTATAAAAACTTTAACATTGAGTATATCTTTTGAATGGTAAGTGTTGTGGCTTTCATTGAATATTAATTATTTCTTTGATTTTGATGGGATTTCTTTCAGTGTGTTCCTAATTAAATATCATATCAGTGGTACGTAGGTCAAAGGATTTTACGTGGCATGTACAATTCACGAGATAAATGGGGTCAAAAAGTAAAAAATTTAAAAAATTTCATTTTTATACCCCGCCACACGTAGTGGCGAGGCCGTCCGCGTGTCTGTCCGTCCGTCCGCCCGTCATCCAAAGGTTTCCGACTAATATCGTGTGAACTAAATAACCCACCGACTTCAAACTAGGTATGTAAATTTTTTACCACAAAACTAAGGCAAAGTTCGATTTCGGGTTCAGAAGTCCAAGGAGTTCTGGAGTTACGTCCTTTAAAACTTTGAATTTTGTGAAATTTAGGGTTTCCAACTGATAACTTGTGAACGAAATAACCTACTGTCTTCAAACTTGGTACGTGAGTTGTTTACCACAAAATTCAGACCAAGTCCATATGTCCCTTGAAACTTTGAAATTTTGTGAATTTTTGGGGGGTTTCTGGCTGATATCTTTTGAAAGAAACAACATACAGTCTTCAAACTTGGTATGAAAATTATTAACCACAAAACCCAGGTCAAATTTAATTTTGGGCTCAAATGTCTAAGGGGTTCTGGAGTTATGCCCCTTGAAACTTTTGAATTTTTGTGAATTTTAGGGTTCCGACTAACAAAATTACATACTGTCTCCAAACTTTGTGTAAGTTGTTTACTAGAAATTCAAACATAGTTCGACTGGGTAGAGAGATCTAAGTGGTTCTGAGTTATGCCCCTTCAAACTTCAAAATTTGTGAAATGAGGCGGGATATCATTTAATGCACCATTACTATTTTTTTAGCTAACCTGACCCAAAGGATCATGGTGAGCTATTGCCATCACTTGGCGTCCGTCGTTCGTCGTCTGTCCGTTAACTTTTCACATTTTCATCTTCTCCCCTGAAACCACTGTAGCAAATTCAACCCAACTTAACAGGAATGATGTATGGAAGGTCCTTTACAAAGACTGCTCATTTCATTCCGATCCGATAAAAAACATGGCCGCCAGCGCGGAACTTGCGTTTAAAATTGGACCCTATGGGAAAAATCACATTTTCATCATTTTCCTCTGAAACCACTGAGGGAAATTCAACGAAACTTTACAGGAATGATGTACTAAAGGTCCTCAACAAAGATTGCTTATTTCGTTTGGATCCGATAGAAAACATGACCGCCAGCACGGAACATAGTTTAACATTGGACCCTATGGGAAAATCACATTTTCATCTTCTCCTCTGAAACCACCGAAGGAAATTCAACCAAACTTTACAGCAATGATGTACGGAAGGACTTTTACAACGATTGCTCATTTTGTTCCGATCCGATAAAAACATGGCCGACAGCGCGGAACTTAGGTTTTACATTGGACCCTATGGGAAAAATCACATTTTTATCTTCTCCTCTGAAACCGCTGAAACAAATTCAACCAAACTTTACAGGGATGATGTACTAAAAGTCCTCAACAATGATTGATCATTTCATTTGGATCCGATAAAAACATGGCCGCCAGCGCAGAACTTGATTTAACATTGGACCCTATGGGAAAATACACATTTTCATCTTTTTCTCTGAAACCACTGAAGCAAATTCAACCAAACTTTACAGGGATGATGTACTAATGGTCTTTAATGAAGATTGCTCATTTCGAATGGATCCGATAAAAAACATGTCCGCCAGCGCGGAACATATTTTAACATTGGACCCTCATGATGGGGAAATCACATTTTCGTCTTCTCCTCTGAAAACACTGAAGCAAATTCAACCAAACTTTACAAGAATGATGTATGGAAGGTCCTCAAAGAAGATTGCTCTTTTTGTACCGATCCGATAAAAAACATGGCCGCCAGAGTGGAACTTAGATTTAACATTGGGCCCTATGGGAAAAATCACATTTTCATCTTTCCCTCTGAAACCACTGCAGGAAACTCAACCAAAGTTTAGAGGAATAATGTATGGAAGGTCCTTTACAAAGACTGCTCATTTCGTTTGGATCAGATAAAAAAACTTGGCTGCCAACGCGGAACATAGTTTGACATTGGACCCTACGGGGAAATCACATTTTTATCTTCTCCTCTGAAACCGCTGAAGCAACTTCAACCAAATTTTACAGGAATGATGTATGGAAGGTCCTTAACAAAGATTGCTCGTTTCTTTTGGATTGATAAAAAAAACATGGCCGCCAGCACGGAACATAGTTTAACATTGGACCCTACGGGAAAATCTTCATTTTCATGATCTACTCTGAAAGCATTAAAGCAAATTTAACTTAACTGTATTGGAGTTATGAATGGAATTATATTAACAAAGAATACTTATTTCAATTGAATCTAACAAAAACATGGATGTGAGTAGAGAACATAGCTTAACATTATACTCTATAGGAAAAACATATTTGGTCGTCAGCATAGGCACAGCTTAAAAGCATCTTTGTGAGGTGAGCGATACAGGCTCAGTATCTGAGCCTCTAGTTTTATTTGTAGTCCGATTTTGGTGCAGTTTTTGCAATGGACTCCTTTTGAAAATAAACATAGAGCCGCATCATCAGATTTTTGACAACTTGTTTCTTGGGCCAAATGAGGACAAAATTGCAAATAAGCAGATTACCTGAAATTAATGTTTATCATCGGATTTCGATGGATTTTTTTTCTTTGGATTCCTCTTGATATAAGCTTTCAGTAGTGTGTCAACGGATTTGGCGTAGAATACTCTTTCCGAGCTACAAGGGGTCAAAAGGGCCAAAATTTTCGAAATAAGTGATATCTTTATGTTTTATCAGATTTCATTTGATTTTTTGTTTTTGTTTTTTTTTCAGTCCTCTTGTTGTAAGCTTTTGGTAGTATGTCAAAAGATTTTGCATAGCTCTTACTGTTTTTTAGCTATAAGGGGTCAAAGGGGTTCAAATTACAATTTATCAAAATATGTAAAATCTTGTATTTTTTTATTGGATTTTATTGGATTTTTTAATTTTTTAATGGGGTTCCTTTCTTCGGATTCCACTTATCGTATAGTTAAAGTAGTATGTTGACCAATTTGACCTACCTCTTACCATTTCTGATATATATATATAAGGAATTTTAAGGGCTAATTTTTATTTCCCCTGGTTTGTGGTCGACATGCTGCGATCGTATCATACTGCGCTCGGCGTAGCCCTTTATTTTTGTTTCGGAGTCCTCAAGTTGTAAGCTTTTGGTAGTAATTAAAAAAAAATGTGTAGCTCCTGTTTCTTAGCTATAAGGGATCAAAGTGACTGAAATTGCAATTTTCGAAATATATAAAATCTTTTATTTTTTATTGGATTTTAATGGTGTTCGTTTCTTCGGATTCCACTAATCGTATAGTTTAAGCAGTAGTTGACCAATTTAACATTTCCGATCTATATAAGGAATCATATGGCAAATTGTTATTTTCCTTACGTTGTTTGCAGCTAATTCAACTAGGCCAAGCTCTTTATTGTGGCCATTTAATTACTGTATCAAGCTCTTTACTGAGCCCTCATTCATTTTGAATAACAATTGTTAAAATTTCAGTGTTCGATGTGCTGCTGCGCTCGGCGTAGCTCTTTATTGATAAGTTGTTTTCTTTCCGAGCTATGTAACATCCAGAGAACTTCCATAATAAGGAAATATCTTACATTGAAGCGACAATATGGCCGTCCTATTTCAATCGCCGACACCTTGCGTAATGACGTACATTCTCCCCCTTGTAAGTGTTACACAGACCTCTTATTTTTACAAGTCAAGAATAGTTCCTCTGTATTATTTTCTTATGTTCCTGGACAGAATTTCTAATTGTGATTTACCTAGAATATTATAAAATTATAAAAAGCCATTGAAGTAAATAACAAATACCGAAGTTACTGTAAATTTATTTTCTGATTATGTGCATTTCGACAACGTATGTCTCTTCAGTGCAGATCAAATCAAAACATTAAGAAATTCATATGCCGAAATAAATGCAAAATCTGATAGGGAACAAATTACCGAAAAATAAGAAAACCAAAATCAGCTCAGGGTATTATACATGTGCATATAAACAGGAGATAAACATTGAAGGTTTGAAAGACCAAACACCAAACATATATGAAACAATCAATCTAGCAAGTTTAACTCCAGTGTTATGGTTAACAAAATAACAAACACCTGCATTATATATTGTTTGAACAAAGAGATCATGACGCAACAAACGACGATTTTGTAGTCCTATTTGCTATGGTCACATTTAATTATAGGGAGTTACATGGTGTTTATTGTGTTCGTCCGTCCGTCTTTTTGTTCCCAATAGCTGGTATCCTCTATTCCTCCTTAACCGCTGATTGGAATTTCATGAAACTTATGCAGCCTAATTACATATTGTAGATGTGCAGTACACATTTTGTTTTCCAACAATTCCCTTTTTCCAGATTTTTGACATGTTATGGACTTTGTCATTTTAGCTCAATGCAAACAATATGGTGAACTCCTGGTATCCACTACCCCTCCTTGACCACTGAATGGAATTTCATGAAACTTATGCAGAAGCTTTATTATATTTGTAGATGTGCACTAATGTTTTGTTTTCCAATAATTCCTTTTTTCCAGATTTTTGAAATATTTTTGACTTTTGCAAACCATATGGTGACCACCTGGTATCCACTACTTCTCCATGACCAGTGATCGGAATTTCATGAAACTTATGCAGGAGCTTTATTACATATTGTAGATGTGCGCTACGCTCTTTTTTTCAATAATTCCTTTTTCCAGATTTTTGACATGTTTTTGACTAAGTCATTTTAGCTCGATGCCAAAACCTTGTTTCCACTACTCCTTAACCAATTACCGGAATTATATGAAACTTATGCACAAGCTTATTTACAATAATTCCTTTTTTCCAGAATTTTACATGTTTTTGACTATTTCATTTTAGGTCATGTTTTTGACTTAGTAATTTTAGCTCGATACCAAAACCTTGTTTCCACTACTCCTAAACCAATTACCGGAATTATATGAAACTTATGCACAAGCTTATTTACAATAATTCCTTTTTTTCCAGAATTTTACATGTTTTTGACTATTTCATTTTAGGTCATGTTTTTGACTAAGTCATTTTAGCTCGATACCAAAACCTTCTTTCTACTTCTCCTCCTTGACCAAATATCGGAATTTCATGAAACTTATGAACAGAAAGAGGAGGGGACGTGGGGTATCCGTGGCCCACTAGGCCATAGTAACTGTAGTTTAAAATTAGGTCAAAAGTCTGTTTCTGAATTTGCAAATTAAAGTTAGCTTCATATCATCAATGAAACTACAGCAAAATTTGAAGGTTCTTGGGTAAGTTTTAAAATTATGTTGTACATTTTATATGTTTTCCTTTGTTTTTATACAACATGTTTCAAAGTTGGCATTCGTCATTTACAATATTTGAAACTCTAAATAAAGAGTTCTTTCAGGCAAAATTATTGGTATAACTAAGACAATTTAAGAGCTTGCATAAAAGAGAATAACATACCATTTCGCAACCTTCGTTATAGGGTACTCTTAAAAGAGGAACTAAAGAAATAGTGACACAAGAACTTTCTACTACTTTCAAAAAATATATTTGAAAGTTGCGCATTTGAACCAAAATTAGCGACGAGTGATTTCGTTAATCCAAACTCGAAAACTAAGTATCTTTTTGGACCTTTGGCATTCTTCTAATTTGTTACGGATAAATAAGATTAGATGCAAGATGGTCGCCTATGGGAAGCATATGTTAACTAAGGACCGTATGGGAAATACATATAGTCCGTGGGCTGGAAACACTTTCCGTGCATCCCCCCACTTCCAAACCAGACCGTTTTTTCAGTCCTTCTATGTCCCCTCTTCAAAATAAAACATGTTAACACGATTATAACCTGCACGCATAGACAGATAGAACCACTTTTATAGTAAACCCGAAAAATTATTGTATTTTCGTTTTAACATAAGTTTCATCTTTTAAGCTCCATACCTTTTTACAGATAAGTAATATGTACTGAAATTGGCTATTAAATTAAAGCTAATTTAATATGCTTTACAATGAACACAAGTTTGGGTACTTTACGCCAGTTTTAAAGCTAATTTAATATGCTTTACAATGAACACAAGTTTGGGTACTTTACGCCAATTTTATGATCTGGGGATACAAATATCTACCCCTACCCCTGCAAAAAAATTGCGAAAATGTGGATTTTAGGCTGTCAATTCCTTTCAGATAAACAACCCTCGTCATTTGATCTAGTTATTATGCCTAACTTATCAGTTGTGATACAATGTTGGAAAATAAAACCATTTTGGATTTTCGGTATAAATTTTTTGAAAAAGGGAATTTTTCGGAATTTTAGATTTTTCACAATTTCGACTTTTTTACTTAAGGGTCGTAAAAATCTGAATATATATTTAATACTTGCCGATGCAATAATAATTTATGATATGTTAGCAACAAATTATACGCAAAATTTTAATTTCAGACATATTTTAGGTTCATAAATGTCAAATTTAGCACCCCTCCCCCTAAAAATTAAGAGAAAATTTGAAATATTCAGGCGCTAAATGATAAAAAGATAACGTTTAATGGGAATTCTAGCGTGTATCTCACTACAACTGACATACAGAAGATCATTTAAGTAGATTAAAACTTTTCAAAAGGTCTCATTTGGACTCTTCTGCCCGAAATTGTATGAAAAATGGGAATTTTCCGTTTTTCAGAATTTCTGCTGTTTTGACTGTGAGATGCAAATACGTCATGAAATTGATATATAACTTGCAAATGTTGATTAAATATCGTTTCATCATATCTAAGCAATTAGAAGGTATGCTTTTAAGCCTTTTAGACTAACTACAGTCTCATGAATTACAAACATATTACCCCTTACCACACATATTCAACACAATTTATTTCATTTTATTCAGCTTGAAAAGCTTTTAACATTGTATAAAGGTCCAATGACATCCATAACACAAAGAGCCTCACATTTATCAAAAATAAGATCATGCGCCCGGTTTATTGGCAGTTATTCAGCGATTTAACTTTGAATTACGGAAAATTCTGAAATACTGAAAATTCCCACTTTTCACGATAATCGACCAAAATATTCAATTTTGCCCATTTTTTGGTGTCAAAATTACATATTATGATGTATCAAATGCATCTTTTGCAAAGAAAGTAAAACATTAGTATGCTTTTTTTCATTTATATGTACAGACGGTCATATTTTGGAGATTTTTAAGTTTTATTTTGTTGGAATAGGGGTAAGATTTTTAGTATTTAGAGACAAATTGAACACTCCTTATTTTGCTAAACAGTGTTTTGAAATAACAGATGTATCGGTGAAGACAATAAATTGGCATATCTGCAGATAAATCCTCCAGATTTGCCACATATAACGATTTAAAAGTGAATTTTTGACAAATCTGAAATGCTAAAAATTTCCATTTTTCATCCATTTTGGACAAAATATTGAGTTTAAGCTGACAACTGGGATTTGAAATACCAAATCATGATAGTATTCATGCAACTTTTTTATATGCAACGCAGAATTTGCGTGTGGTGGTTAATTTTATCCTAACAGACAAAAATATTGACAATTTTCGGGGAAATGTTTTGGGGTAGGGTAAAGATTAGTCGACCAATGGGTATTAAAATACCAAATCATGATGTAATTCATGCAACATTGTAATATACAACAGACATTTTGCATGTTCTGATTATTTATCATCCTTCCCCATGGTTATATCAGCCTGCAGAGCCTTTCAGCAAAAGCCGTATCTGGTTGACCCGGATATATCAGAGGTTGACCTGGATATATCAAGGGATTCTTCCAAAGTTTCAAAGGCAATAACGTTTTTTCAAGGTTTCAAACGAAATCAAATTTGTAACATTAAACATCTATTGCATTTGCTCTTTCCGATTAGGTATTCAGAACAGAATTATGATTACACAAATAGATAAACTAGATGTCAGAAAAATTGTAGAAACTAGGTCGTTGATATATTCTGCAGAGCTTTGACGTTTTCACATTATGACGTCATAAAAGCTCCAAGCAACGATAAAATGTTGTAACAACCAAAGGTTGCGGCAAAATTCAAAATCGACATTACTTAGAGAATTTCGGTCAAATTATTCACCCAGGTACAAAACCTTTGCCAATAAAATGATAAAAAAACTACAAAATATGTTTTAAGCTGAAAATTGCTGAAAAGGCGAGAATGGCATGTTTGTCGAATTTTCCGTGCAACTTTGGGAGAATTTGAAAAATCAGTTCAATAATTACAAATCTAAAATGCAAAATAAAGGATGATAAA
>MJUU01028751.1:0-25154 GCA_002080025.1 Modiolus philippinarum
ATTTGGCAAATAAAATTCTGTATTCTGTATTCTGTAGAAGACAGGTATTAAAATATATATATGAAGTCCAGTGACCTGATAAATCTAAATGTTTAATAACAAACGTAAATGAACCGCCAAGTGATTAATATACACATTTGTGTTGCTATTTTTAGCACGCACGACCTATTTTAACCTTGATTACGTTTAGCCTGGCTGTGGATGTACTGACTGCTCGTGGACGTCCTGGTTGTGCCTGTTTACTGGTAGATATAGATGATCTCACATGTGAATGGTGTGTCTAATTGAAGTCGGTTACGGATCTGATCGTGGTACATTCCGAACACAGAGGTACCAACCAGTACCATTTTGAGCCCAAAATTACTCAAAAAGCCATGGGAAAGTGCTTTTTTTTNTTTTTTTTAATTTTGAAGACCTTGCTTATTGTGTTCATTCGTATAGGTCAAAAGCGGAAAATGAGGTTGGGTTTTTGTCGAAAAAGGAACCCCCTATATTTTAGTCATGTGACCAACCTCTGCGTCCCTAAAGAAAACATAGTTTTATAGATAAATACGAAACAATTATATTAAATAAATTTTCAAGTAAATTAATTGTAAAGTAAAGATAGCAAAATTTTATCAATTAATAGTAAACTTAATTAAGACAGAAAAATAATTTACTAGAATAACGAAGCCTGAGTGTCCTTGTTTAAAACGGGCAATTTCATTGGATATCCAGGTTTTTTAAGTATATACAAAATTAAATCCGTATATGCATAATTATTTCTGTATATACGTAAATCGAATTCCGTATATACGTAATTATTTCTGTATATACGTAATTCGAATTTTGTATATACGTAATTATTTCTGTATATACGTAATTCGAATTCCGTATATACGTATTTATTTCCGTATATACGTATTTATTTCTGTATATACATAAATCGAATTCCGTATATACATAATTATTTATGTATATACGTAAATCGAATTATGTATATACGTAAATCAAATTTCGTATATACGTAATTATTTTTGTATATACGTAATTAATTATTTTTGACCCTTATACCGCGCCATACTCTATCAAGGTAGTCATCTCAATGTTAGATAAAAATTAATATCGGTATGGGACCTTTAAAGTCAGGACAGCATATCGATCTATATTCAGTAAGGGATCTATCCATTTCTGTTAGATCTTTGTTAGCAGAAACTCGGGAACTGTAAACGAAAGATGATGAAGAATAAGGGCAAAAATTAGGTCATGACAGAAATTTCAAACGCTACCGTACATTTGGTATTTTTTAAGTTGTTGACCTTCAATGCTCTGTACTCCTAATCGGCATGTCATAGACACCTTCACCATTTAACTTAGCTGACATTTGTTACGTTTTTAAATAGGCAAAGTCAACATTTATAATGTATCGGCAAAGGAATAACGAAGCAAAAATATGGAGGCGAAAATTCTTAATTATAAAATGCACAAAGATGGCAACTCAGAAGTAACACAAATGGACACAATATGACAACGACAAAAAATGGAACGTAACTAAATTTAAACACGAACAGTGTGAACTCCACAAAACTGGAGGTATCTTGGGTCTTCTCAAGATCCACATTCATAATATCAAATCCATCACTGCAGTTATTAGCGAAGTACATTCTATAGAAGTGATGTTTGTCGTTACGGTATGGGCTGACTACTGTTGTTAATCATAAGACCTATGATATGCAGCTTGATCAATAAACTTCTAAGAAATATCTTATGTTTCAAGGACCAATGATGTGCTTAACCCAATAAAACTAGTTTAACCCCGCCGCAGCAGGTTTGAGCCTGTCCTAAGTCAGGAAATTTATTAAGCCTTTGTGTGTCTTGTCTGTTTTCTAGTTAGTTCACTTTATGTCTATCGGAGTCTAGGAAGATGCTTATTTCGCTGAACTTGATTACTCTTTTATTTAGGGGCCAACTCCGACCTACCGTTGGGTGTGGGGTTTCCTCACCGTTCATTGAAGATCTTATGGTGGCTTTGAGTTGTTATTGCTCCCCTTAGGGTCGTTGTCTCTTTGACACATTCCCCGTTTCCCTTCTTTTTCTTATTTTAAGACATTGATATGAATCTATGACGAAATGAAATGCTTCCTATACCTATATGATATACTACTTGTATCTATGATAATCCGTTAAGAAATATGATATGCTTGATTTGTTGTTTTTGCCTTATTTGGCGACAAGATAATTGTTTTCTTTTTTCTAGTATATTTGCCCAAATTAGAACAGCGTGAATGTAAACTTGACTCCGAAATTCTTAAACTTCCCTATAAACTTTCTAGAATAATTTTTGTTCCTTTACTATGAATATCTTTCCTCCAGATATGTGACGATTGTCATATAATTTCATTGATGTTTCAGTATAGCAAACCCCGGAGAAATATAGTATTTAATTTGGATGTTTTACTGGAACCAACATAATTAGAATCCACAAGCTATTTCAACTGTTAAGACAATGCTTACTTTTTGACAATTTGGTTGTGCACTTTCAATTTTTTTTCAATAGTCAGTGCATTTTCTTTTGCTTTGCTTCGCTTCTTTACTTTTTAACACGATCAGCTTGATTTTTCTTGAGATTGGGTATTCACCCACAGCGACTGACTTATTCCTGGCGATCACCCACAGAAATCTGCTTATACTGTATTTTTTGCTTAAATACCAATTTTAAACCTGTTTTTATACTTGCATTTCTTAAACAACGTTCAGAGTTTTTAAAATAAAGCGAAGAAGCTTTCATATGACATTGAAATAAGACTGACAGTTCAAATTTTTGCTCACAATCTCCACTTTTGTGCACGTTTCACACAAAAAGTACAAATGATTTTCAACTCAAACTTACACAGAGAAAATCGCTATTACTATCGCCATAGAATAAGCACAATTTCGTTGTAAACAATGCTATATGAACACTAATATCGTTGAGAGATTTTCACCTTGTCATTTCTGAAGCGGGTTTGTTTACATATTTTCAATAATCACCCACAATTAAGTTACTTATCTCGGGAATCACCTAAAATATTTTTCGAACAGATTAGGCCCCGTGGTTATAGGGTCTTTGATACATGAATATCGGTATAAAAGTGCTGCCTTGTGCTTACAAAACATATAAGGAACAATATATGGTGGTGATTTAAAATAAAGATGGTTGCCATCTTGGGATAAGCAAGCTTCTCTCTCCGTTAGTACACAACCAGAGACGTAAAACACAAATAAAAATCTATGATAAAGCAGAACTGTAAATATTTAACATTAAATATTAAGTTATTCTAATATTTTTTTTTAAGAATTGATGAAAATCTTATTTGCACAAGGAATTGATAATAATAACTAGTATTAACGAAATCCCATATCAGAAATCAAATGTTAAAGATGGGATCTCCAAATTCTATATAAGCTCTCTGTAAACTGTCATCCAATTTAAAACAATTTTGATTTCCTGCCTGTTTCCGTTTCCATGGCCACAGTCGTCAAATAGCTGGCAAATGGGATATAAAAATGCAATGTTTATGCAAAGAATGTGGCATCAATAGCAGGACAGCAAAAATAACTGTGTTATAAAAAGAACGGGAGGTGGGTAAAGTACACGCTGTCCGCCCCTTCAATTATGAAAATATATATTTGCCAAAACTGATACTATCTATATGCTGTTTCGAGATATACATTCCAATGCATGAGGGAAATGCGAAGATTTGCTTACCCGGGGGAATCATATTTCAAAAAGGCATTGACTGAGGGAAATACGATTTTCCGAGAATCTTATACCTCCCAATGCAATTAGTATACAGTTATTTAATGTAGAATATTTTCCCGAGGTAATGGAAACGGCTCAGTGTTCTATTGCCCGAAGCCAACGGCTGAGGGCAATAGAACACTGAGCTGTTTCCATTACAGAGGGAAAATAATTCCGAGCTATTGTCTGACTACACATTTAATAACTGTTTTATTACCTAATCTGCACAAAAGAAAAATAACGAAATTTACCGTTTTTTATGCAACTTTAGTATTTTTTGTATTCTGCACGAAAGAAAAATAAGTTGTGGAAATGGCCGCCTGCATAACTCAAATTCACTGCAAATATATTACTTATAGTATTATTCTGATACTTTAATGAGCAAAATGATATATATGTTTTTATGTTGAATCATTTCATAATACTAA
Source organism: Modiolus philippinarum (assembly GCA_002080025.1). Classification (NCBI taxonomy): domain Eukaryota; kingdom Metazoa; phylum Mollusca; class Bivalvia; order Mytilida; family Modiolidae; genus Modiolus; species Modiolus philippinarum. Next base: position 4,189 of record MJUU01028751.1, read on the forward strand.
TGAATGTGCATTTGCTTTACACATTTTCAAAACCATAGTAATTATTAGTTCTGTCAGTCAGGATTTTTTGGGTTCAACATGTCTTGTAGTATTTCTCTCATTGTAAATAATTTTGTTTGTTTATTACAAAGAACGTTAGTAGGAATAAAAGTTTCACCGCAAAAAAAAATCCATTTCACTAAAGTTAATATGGTTTTGACCAATAACATTAGCCAGGAAATGGAAATGGAACAGTAATGAATATTCCTAAAATTATTTTGACCAATCACAGTAGCCAGGCAATAGAACAGTAATGAATATTCATGCAATTGTTTTGACCAATCACAGTATCCAGGCAATAGAACGGTGATGAATATTCATGATGAAATCATTTTGACCAATCACAGTTGCCATGAAATAGAACATACCAGGCAAGATAAGAACTCTCGAGTGACTGAAGGCGAAAAAGATCTCATAAAATACCAGTCAAAAGGATAACCAGAATCCAGAACTATTGAATATGAATATATACCACCTAAAAACAAACTATTTATGAAATAGAAGTGCACTAATAATTTGTCCTGCATGACAATTATTTAACTAAACTTTAATTGACGAAAAACAATTAATCTGAAGCGCTACAATTAGATTAAATATAAATCACCCTTAGCTCAACAGTGATTCCATCTCAAGTATTGATGTATTGATTTTTTTTTCGTATAATACACAAAAATGTTGTCGGACTGAACACGACTCAAAATTCCCGTATAGAACACACCAGGCAATAGAACACCATGAAATAAAACGCTTATTTGTAACAATCTCAAAAATAGTTCAAAATACAAAATACTTAATAAAACATACAAAAACAATACAATTAGGTAATAAAAAATAAGAATCAATTAGGGGTCTCTTTTGCTCAATGACTCTGTTTTTTATGTGTACAATTCTAAATTGAGAAATAATGATTCCTAGTATATAACAGTTGAGAAAAATACTGCTGTTGCTGAAAAAAATATTTTATCGATTAGTGAGAAGTACATAACAGTACGGGACTTTCGAGATAGGAACTCTCGTGTAATTGAAGGCGGAAACGATCTCCTAAAATACCAGTAAGACGGATAACTAGATTCCGGATCTATTGAAATAAATGTGTAGGGAACAAGGAAGGAATTCATTTCCCATTGCCCACAATGCTAATATATTTCAGATTTATAGTACTTTCTAACAATGATCAGATCAAAAACTATTCTTGCTGTTCAGGAACTTTTATTGGCACTTCTAAAAATAAAAAGTTTATATATGCATGACCGCCTTCCTTTTGAGCTATTTATAGAAGAGTGGGGATACCCCCTATAAAGTTCACAATGTCTGCATAGAATGTGAAAAAATCCATCTTTTTAAAAAAATCACCAAAAATTACTGTGAAGTGCTAAACATTTTCTAATTATTTATTGAAAGACTACAAAGAGTAAATGACATGAAAATGTGAAAGACTTGGTTAATTTACATCTTATCATGCAGCACAGCCAATCCTTACTTTACTTATCATTCAATTCCTTGGGTACACAGATAAACAAACTGGTTCCCTTACTGAATTCCTTCCTTTTTACCTGCACTCACTCCAATAGAGAAGAGAACCAGTCCAATACACCTTGTTGGACAAGATAGGTCACAGCTTAGATTAAGTGAATAAAGAATTTGCATATTGACCTTTTGACCTTGACCTTATCTTGGTTTTACATGCCTACCCTGAATGATAAAATTAACCATTTTCAATCTCTTATTTTGAACATGCCATATCATGACTCAGAGTTATTTTTATGGTGATATTGTTTTGGTTTCAGTTTGTATAATGTAAAACCATGCAACAAATGAAGTACAGAAGGTCTCAATCATTTACTTGCTTCTATTTCAGTCTAAACCTAATTTTTAGATGGATTTATCTCATCTATGACCAATGACCAGTGTATCTTTTACAGCATGCCTTAATTTGGACCAGAAGTTCAAATTTGTATTCTTGATCATTCAAATGGCGTATTTGATTGCTCATTGGCCCTCAATTCTAATTTTAAATCATACAATTATCCACATGGTTTAGTTTTATTTGATTAACCAAGAACAAATTAGCCATACAAATGTACATTGCTTTGTGCACACCCCTACACTGGTTGAATCCATTCTGCATATCTTAAGATTATGATTTAAGTATATTTTCCTTATATATTGGTTCAATTAAGTATCAACTAATTTAAAATGCTACATTTAGACTCAATTTTACATGAAATGGTGAAGTACAGGCCCATTATAAATTCAAAGTATTCTTAACCAATGGTGAAATTTCACCCATTTTGAGCCTCCATTTGGAAAATAATGAAGTGAATTGTCAAGTTTCATCCAATTTGTACAATAAAAATAGTAGGAGACATTGTATTTAACATTTTATATCAAAATATATCAAAGTAAGACAAAAGGAAGGGAAGATTTTACCAAAAATTAAATATTGATTATTCGCACCAAATTTTGGACAAATTTTCCCCTTTTCAATTTGTCGCGAATCAAATCTCAGCCCAAATAGATGGCCAAATCACTGCGAAAAGTTCAAATGAGCACACAAGAATATGCTGGTGCTAATAAAATATCTTTTACAACATTTCACTATGTCTGGCATTGGAAACTAAATGGTATTTCTAAAAAAAACCTTAAAAAAATCAAATCTGCTGACTCAGCAATATTTCCATACTGGTTTGCCATATTTCACTTTCAATCTTATATTATTCCAGATATCAATACTGAGTATCATATCAGTCATTTAAATATAGCAATATTCATCTAAAACCAAAATTAAAGAAAAACAATATTTTAGCTATAGGGAACAAGGAAGGAATTCATTTCCCATTGCCCACAATGCTAATATATTTCAGATTTATAGTACTTTCTAACACTGATCAGATCAAAAACTATTCTTGCTGTTCAGGAACTTTTATTGGCACTTCTAAAAATAAAAAGTTTATATATGCATGACCGCCTTCCTTTTGAGCTATTTATAGAAGAGTGGGGATACCCCCTATAAAGTTCACAATGTCTGCATAGAATGTGAAAAAATCCATCTTTTTAAAAAAATCACCAAAAATTACTGTGAAGTGCTAAACATTTTCTAATTATTTATTGAAAGACTACAAAGAGTAAATGACATGAAAATGTGAAAGACTTGGTTAATTTACATCTTATCATGCAGAACAGCCAATCCTTACTTTACTTATCATTCAATTCCTTGGGTACACAGATAAACAAACTGGTTCCCTTACTGAATTCCTTCCTTTTTACCTGTATCACCACATAAAACGAACTATTTATGAAACTGAAGTTTACTAATGATTTGTCTTACATGACAATTACTTAACTAAATTTTAATTGACGAAAAACAATTAACCTGCAGACCTACAAACTGATTAAATATAAATCACCCTTAGCTCAACAGTGTTCATTAATTAGTGATTCCCTCTCAAGGTTTTTGTCGTATGATAATAGATTTCTTTCCGGATGAACACGACTCAAAGGTCCCGTATTCAAGTGTAAAATGTATGAAAAGGGTGATATGGGTCAATGTAAAAGACCGAAAAATTACCTGATATTGCTTAGACAACAACAAAAAAAATCTTGATTCTCATCCAAATTTCTACAAAAATTGTGTTGCTGGAACTTTTTCTTTTATTTTATTCATTTTGTTTTTCCTTTCTAGACCTAGATCTTTAAGAGATTTACCAAAATCAGATTTCCTTTGTCCAAGTACGTTCCCTTAAGAGAACGTATATATCACCTGCCCTTAGAGAGTTGTGTTCCATTAAAGCAACGTACATTTTGTACGTGGCCCAGAACACCGGACTTTGGAGGTTGTTTTGGGAAGGGCCCTCTTTGTGTGTGTTAAATATCAGGAAAAGATAGCTTAAAACAATCACCGAAAAGCCACAGAATTAGTGCATTTCTTATATATCTCACGGATTTCCTGTGAAAGGAGCCCGTAGCCCTAGTGTTTGAGCCCAGAGCTCAAGCGTTTGAGCACAGATCCCACGTGTTGGAGCCCTGTGGCCTCGTGTTTAAGCCCGGAGACCGAAGTTAAAAAAAAACGTTTGAGCCAAGAGCCCCTGTTATTCCCCAAATATCGAGAAATGAAAGATGTATGAGAATGGCCACTTTCCCGTGAATTCAGTTATTTCATCAGCATACAAATTTCGCGAATGCATTGAAAAAACTGTTGTAACATGTCAGCTGTTATATACAATATCATAAAAAAAAAAATAGATTAAACTGAATTTTCATACTTTCAGATAAAAGATTCAGCTACCGAACTTGCCACTTGAATGCAATTTTGACAGGTTTTGACAATTTTTATGTGTTGTTGTTAAAATTCGTTGTATAAAACTACCAGTAAACTAACTGCAATTGGCAAGGACTAATGTTTGTACACTCGTAACAAAAAGATAGTTCTTGGTGTCCTTCGAGTAATATCATCATCCTAAATGGACACAAAAGGATAGTTTCAGCCCTGTTCGACTGCTTATATGGTGGAAAACATAAAGTTGTGGCTTATATCACGTTTATTTCTAAGACGTTTACGTACCCCCCAAAAAATGGTATAACAAAGGCATTTATCAGATCTGTGATCTTTTTGATGAGGAAGGTCGCTTTTATGATTATCAGAAATTTTGCAATATTTTTGATATTACACCCTAATGATATGAGAGAAAGCATATTTAGAAAATGGCCGGTCTTAAGGAATTTTGACAAAAAATTGTTGCCAACAAAGCCATTTATCCCAGAAAACATACAAAATATTCTTTTATACAAAAAAGGTGCAAATATGTTTTATAAAACCTTTATTTTAAACATTAAATATCAAGAAAACTACAAAGAAAAGTGGAATTTAAATCTATTGGTTGAAGAAGGTATAGATTAGAGATTTGTTCAACTAGGCACCTCCACATTTACAAGTGATACTAAATTAAGATGGTTTCAATTTCGTATCATTCACAGAATCCTTTCAACTAATAGATATTTATCTATTGTCAAAATTCAAAATGATTCCTTTTGTTCTTTCTGCAAACAAGAAGAAGAAACAATTATACATTTATTTTATAACTGTAATGTTGTGAATAATTTTTATGTCAGTCTTGAGAACTGGATCTATGAAAAGACGTCAACCTAATTAAATTTTACTAAATTTGAAATCCTTTTTGGAAGGAAGAACTGTCACGGGGCACATAACCTTATAATGCTAATCTTTAAATACTATGTTTATAGACAAAGATGTAGAAAGGAACAACTATATCTTCCTTCTTTGAAAAATGAAATTCATTGTCATTATTGTATGGAAAAATATATTGCTAGTATCAATGATAAACAAACCTCTTTTGAAAGAAGATGGTAAGGTTTTGAAAATTTATTTGAATAGGATAACAATACAATTTCCAAAATTTTTCAATCATGTAAACAGATTCTAATACCATACTTAAACAGTGTTCGTCAATTTATAGTATCCAGTTGTCAAATTTGTCTATCTTTGATTTCCTGGAGTGCAAGTGTGAGAGAGTCTGTGAATAAGTGATATCTTTGTATATTCATATTTGTAAAATTTATTTTGAAAAACAATAAAATAATAAAAAAGAAAAAAAGACGTTCACGTACCAGACAACACCTCACAAGTTTTTAACAAAACGTGAGCATATTTTGACAAAGACTAGGGTAAGGAAAAAGATTCACGGCTAAATGTCATACTTCTTTAATGACGGAGAAACGTGCAATATAAACGACACTCATTCGGATAACCGAGGGGGGTCAATAATAGTACCCATATTGCTAAACACTCAAAGAGTAAACAAAATATTTTCAAACCTGATCTTTCTTCTTAAAAACTACAAAATTAACATTTTACTCTTAAACATACTGTTAATTTCAAACTTATATGTTAATAAAAAGACCACACATGCAGTTATCTCTATGTATCTGAAACATTTTTACATAATAAAAAGAATAATAATAAATCGGTATATTCCAACGAAAAAAATGAATGTTCGCATAGAACGGTGCAAAAAGATAGCTATCTGCTTCAATGATAAAAAATTGAACTTTTAATCCCCCAAAAAATTTAGATTAATGATAAATTAGCATCATTAAAAAATTACAATTTTTCCACTTCCGGTATTTTTTTTCTTCACATTTACCAGTTTTATTGAGAGCTTAGGAAAAACTGGTTCAAAATTATTTGGAGTTGCAGCGGTTTGGTCACTAATTCCGATTAAATAGGTTAAAAAATACAAGAAAACTGCAAAAACAAGTAAAAGTTAAAATTGCTGTGCACCTACGTGCCTTCATAAATCTGTTTGAAACTTTGCAGTTGAACAGTTGAAAAGTATGAGTTGTAATTTATATAAAAGACTTCACATGCGTCTTCATGCACCATGTCATTATTAGGTATTTGTGCAATGAAAATTGATAAATCATAAAACTTTGCTTACAAAATTCTTCAATGGAGTATCTATATAATAGTGGAGTCTAATTACTCCGTTTGGAGATGTGCCTCTTTTGATACAGAATAATAACTATTTCCAAATTACATCCATGACGGGTCATGCAAATACAATTAAGTGATGGATCCTTTGACGATTACTAGAAAATCTTGGTGTATTTTTTTCCGTGTTACTAGGAGAGTAAAAATGCCAAGAATTGTTATCCGTTATGTTACTCAACATAGTTTTTAACTGTACCCAATGAGTGGGGAATATTGAACCCTACTCTGCGTGTCCGATGTCGGGTATTGGTATGAAGATTCGCAAACGGAAGTTGACCCAGAAATTGATATATTACAGAAAAAGATTATTCATGTTATTTACCAACCCCTGTTGTTTCTACATTAAAAACAAATGAAATGAATAAACATTTAATTTACTTTTTTGTCCGTTCTTCTGTAAGTTTTGTGTCATTATTATCTTTTTCCTCTAATCAGGGATAATTTTATATTTAAATTAGATAAAAAAAGAAAATGCGATGCAGAAGATTTTTTAATCCTATATTCATTACACATTCGTATCTTTCTCTGTGCAAATTTCATGCATGACCCAATTCCGATATGACATCTAAATAAATTGTATGACAGCCGATGTATCTGGAAAAAAAACATCGAAACATCGTGCGCTTTCATAACGTCAAGACCAACAGCTCTTGACGTAACATCATTTGGTATCCTCTGCCCTTAAGAGGATATTTATTGCCGAACTTAAGAAAGCCCGAGATTCGGCGTCTTGCCCGTAGAGGTGGTGTTAAAAGACCATCTCTCGGCACCTGAATCGGTTTTCAGGGGCTCCGGCTACACAGCTGCCGGGTGCGTCCCCAGGTGGTGGATAGGGGAATGCCCTGTTTTTGCGGGGTAGTCAGGTCATAATATTGAAAGCCTGACCGCGAACCATTGTAGCCAAACTGTGTGGAGAAACGCCACGCTCCATGCAGTATAAAGACCCCTTCTCTATTTCTCTAAAAAGAGCAGACGCATTGGATGTCGTATGGAAGGCTAAATTTCCTGCCCATCCCATTTTACCCCTTTTCCAGTGAAAATCAAAGTTGTTGTCCCGGTTGTCCCTTCCACCATCATTTCTTTCTTCTTTATTTACATTTTTTTGAATTGATTAACTTGTTCTCGTCCTGATATAACTGATATAACTGAAATATTGCTCATTGGACGTTAGACTCTAAATAATCGGGGTGTTCTTAAGGTATTCCTAAAGAATGTGATTTGTGATGCTAAACAATATACAGAATTTGCTAAAATGAAAACGGTCACTGCGATGGATATTGTGTATGCGCTAAAGAAACGGGGACGATCTATTTATGGATTCGGGGAATGAATAATGTATACAACAAACTTTCAAATAATGAAGGCATGCTAAAATGACCTTTTCCTTGATGAAAACAGATGAATTATTTGATGCTTGGAATAAGTTCTATTCAGTGTTTGATGTGTACGATGCTAACACAGATCATATGGTATGAATGTTATTGTCATATTTAATAGTTTTACTAAGACTGTGTTACTTAGCACCAACGTTAGATATTAAAGATGGTCAATTTTGTTTTTCATTTAGTTCATAATTGTTGAACACTGTCTGATGAAGAACTAACTTGACAAAATACGAAAATTGCAATGGACCACGCCTTCTTTTTATTGGTGAAGATTGACTTAGTTAATCTGATTTTAATTGAGTGCTTTTATACTACATTGTACTTGTAAAAATAGTCTTGTAGAATTTTGATATAGACTATAGATTTAATTTAAGGTCATTGACCTTGACGGACAGTGTGTAAACCCAAGTTGTAAATGTGTCTAAAAATCAGGCGTGCGTCGCCACATGGTACATTGTATTTTGGAAAAATGGCTATGTCTGCAGCTTCATTTGACTTTGATGCATTCGTTGAGTCGGCAAACTTTTCTAGTGAGACTATTTCTGTGCTTGCCAAAGAGGAACTTGTCACGTACGAGGCTCTCATACAGTTCTATAAACATTTTGATCAAGACGTGACCGGGTTAAGGATTTCGTTAGCACAAAGAGGACTTTTGAGACAGGCTTTGGGAAAACTTGACAGAGATTCGGATGATTGGGACCCGGTCACATCAAAAGATCTACAGAAAGATGAGAAGCTTAACTCTTTCCTACAATCTCTTGGATCCAAGTCCGACTCGATTTTGGGACCGCTTACAGACCTACTCGACCTCAAGGAAACAAGCAAGCAAGGATCGACCAAAGGTAACAAAACACTTTTTATTAAAGACTTTGTTACAAGTAATAAGATTATTCCAACTGATGGTGACGAGAAAGAACTTTTCTCATCGGAAGGAGCTGGTGCACTGGTTTTACGCTCATCCTCAACTAAAATAAAACCAGAAAATGTAACAATACCGCAATGGATTAGTGCCAATATGAGAATACTAAACCGTATGTTAGAAAAAGGTGACATTTCGAACAAACAGCAGTTATCTGAATATCTAACCTACACAGAACAAATCGGAGAATATTTTCAGATTTATTCCATCTCATCTGTTTTATTATATGATCATCGCTACAGAGAAAAACAGGCAAAGGAAAAAATCCCATGGGGGACGCCTGACTTTCACTTAGTTAATTATTATTTGCGTCCGTCCCAATTTGTAAGGAATGTGCACGACAGGAATAGTAACTACAATAAAGGTAATCTTTCAACCGGATCAACTTCTGTACAAAAAGACCGAAACGGCATAAACATTTGTAGAGACTACCAAACAGAGAATGGTTGTAAGCGAAGATTTTGTAAATTCAGCCATGTTTGTTCAGCCAGTGGTTGTGGTGAAACGCATCCAGATTATCTCCACAAGTTGATTAAAAGTGGCCAGTCTAAATAGCAAACTCTTGTTAGTAGCCCTCTCACTGATAGAATTGATGTGTGGGCGGGGGAGCTAAGGTATGATAAAGATAGGGATTTCATTTTAAATGGTTTGCGTAATGGGTTCGCAATAATAGATAAACAATGTGTTGATTCAGTAGAAACAGAAAATCATTTAAGTTGTCATTGTTCAAACGAAAAACGGTTAGCCACAGAAAATGTTATAATTCAGGAAATTAAAAACGATAATTATGTGATTACAAACAAAAAGCCGAAAATTATAAGTGTACTTGGTGCTATTCAGAAATCTGATACAGACAAAATTCGTTTGATTCATGACGCCTCCAGACCATTTTCAAAATCTTTGAATTCTTATGCAAGTGTAACAAAAACTCATTATACTTCGATTGACAAAGTTTGTTCATTTCTTAAACCAAATGGGTTTCTTGCCAAAATCGACTTGTCTCAAGCTTATAGACATGTTCCTATATCTCCAGATAATTATTGTGTTACAGGTTTGAAATGGAAATTTTCAGGGTGTAAAAATTTTACATTTATGTACGATACAAAACTTTGTTTTGGGGCTTCTAAAGCGCCAAGTATTTTTCAACGCATTACAGAAAGTGTAACACGTATGGTAAAACGAAAAGGTTTCAAATGTGTATGTGTTTATTTAGATGATTTTGTTATAATTGGGGAAAACTTTTGATTGTTTATTAGAATTACTTATATCTTTGGGTTTCAAAATTAATATGAAAAAAGTAGTAGAACCTACACAATGGCTTGTATTTTTGGGTGTTTTAATAGATAGTGTTAACTGTACTTAATCTGTACCAGAAGGTAAATTATCAGAGCTGAAGTATGAATTAAACTTGTGGTTAGACAAAAAAAGAGCAACTAAGAGACAACTACAACAAATAATTGGCAAGTTGAGCTGGGCAGCAAAATTATTACATGCTACTCGCCCTTTTATACGCCGTTTGATAAATTTAATGTGTACTGTTAAGCGTTCAAATTTTCAAGTTCGTTTGAACTGTGGTATAAGGCAGGACCTTCTTTTTCTGCGTGAAGCGTGCGATAAGTTCAATGGTACGGTGGTTCTTATGTGTAGCTCGCCGTTGCCCGACATCGTTATATCTACAGATGCGTCGTTACGTGGGGGTGCTGCAGTATTTCGAAATGATTGGTTTTATGTAAATTGGTACATAGACTTTCCTAATTATACAAATTTGCATATAAATTTGAAAGAGCTATTTAGTGTTTTATTAGCCATTCGAAGGTGGAACAACATTTGGAAAAATAAACAAATAATTGTATACACTGATAACCAAGCAGTCATGCATGTACTAAATAAGGGAACAATGAAAAATGATATTGGAATGACATTTGTGCGTGAAATATTTTACTTGTGTGCAATTAACAATTTGAACATTACAGCGAAATATATAAAATCAGGAAATAACGTAATTGCGGATGCCATATCACGCTTAGAAAACGAAGACTTTGCACTAATAGCTGCTAATTATTTGTTGCAATTTGATCAATTTATTCTGTTACCCGGATTTGACTGGTCAAAACACGTTTCTTATAACTGTTTTTTATATATTTCACAGATTTTAGATCCAATCAAGAGGGACATCTTGACAGAGATATTCAATTGTACAGACAAAGTGTTTTTGCAGAATCAACAAAAGCAACCTACAGAAGTCGTCTGAGGAGCTTTCTTCGTTTTTGTCTTTATTTTGGTTATGAGCCATTACCATGTTCGACATTAACAATTTGTAGATATGTTGTGTTTTTAGCCCGCACTTTATCTTATAGCAGTATTCCAAACTACCTAAACATTATTCGCTTGATTCATATGGAAGCTGGTCTCGACAATCCTTTGGATTCATTTCATATCAAATCATTACTGAAAGGAGTACACAGAAACATTGGTAAGCCACCGAAACAGAAATTGCCAATAACTATTGACATTCTTAAGCAAATGGGAAGTGTTTTAGACTTATCATGTGCACTTAATCAGGCCTTTTGGGCAGCATCTTTAGTCGCATTTTACAAATTTTAAAGGAAAGCCTCACTTTTACCGAAAAGTGCTGCCGCTTTTAATCCAAATCTTCATCTAACGAGACAATCTGCTTCTTTTGTGGATGATGGAATTATTCTTTGTGTACGACATACAAAAACTATTCAATACAGAGAACGTGAATTGAGAATTCCTATTCCGTGCGCAAAAAATAGCCGTTTATGTCCAGTTCAAGCTTTGAGACGACTTTTGGAAAATAAGAACATTGACAACAGTCCGTTATTTTCGTTTATCGAGAATGATCAAACCAAACTACTTACACATTCAGCATTTGTTTTAGCATTAAAGAAGATTCTCATTACATGTGGTTACAATGCGGAAGATTATTCAGGACATTCTTTCCGTCGTGGCGGAGCTACACATGCTTTCAAATCCGAAATTCCAGACACTCTTATTAAGTTGCAAGGCGATTGGAAATCCAATGCATATTTACGTTATATTGATGTTCCAATGGAAATTCGTTGGGAAATGATGAAAAAATTCTCAGAATCTGTTTAATTGTTTCCATTTAATTATTTTTATCCACTAAAGTGTTTGGAAGAGTTTGGAGGGATAATTTTGTAAACAAAAATATTATTTGCTGAATATAGGAATATTTCAGTAAAAGTACTCTTCCAAACACTGTGTTTATCATTATTGCCTGATTATATTTGTATTACTATATATCGTATCTTTAGTATGGTGTGGTCTGTCGTCTCGGCTTGTATACAGCGAAATTAAGGTGAAGATTGACTTAGTTAATCTGATTTTAATTGAGTGCTTTTATACTACATTGTACTTGTAAAAATAGTCTTGTAGAATTTTGATATAGACTATAGATTTAATTTAAGGTCATTGACCTTGACGGACAGTGTGTAAACCCCAGTTGTAAATGTGTCTAAAAATCAGGCGTGCGTCGCCACATGGTACATTGTATTTTCCCATCCCTCCCACCCGAGGGATAATTTTGTAAACAAAAATATTATTTGCTGAATATTGGAATATTTCAGTAAAACTACTCTTCCAAACACTGTGTTTATTATTATTGCCTGATTATATTTGTATTACTATATATCGTATCTTTAGTATGGTGTGGTCTGTCGTCTCGGCTTGTATACAGCGAAATTAATGATATTAATAAGAAATGCCCATTTGTAGAATAAATCTATGAAATCTCGTTTGTTCTTTATCGCTTAGTGGAACAGGGTTCGAATTTTATTGGTACTAAATGGGATATAACAGTAAACACAATGTTATTCAGGTAGAAAAAGGATCCTTTTGTATTACTGTAAATAAAAGAAACCTAAATTTTAACACTTTTTGACTTATGATATCACAAAGAAACATATATAAGATTTTCTGAGAATCGTGTCAATTCTACAAATATGTATCATATCTTTCACTGTTTAATAAGATTGAGAGCTTTGTCTCTCTTGCAGTGTGGAGTCCTTAAAAAAAATTCCTCGTCCGAGATTAAATTTGTATGAGCACATTTTTGATCTTCCCCTCCTTGGTATTAGATTTCTATGCTGTGTAAGCCTGTACTTGGTCCAGTGTCATAGCCTACGTTCTAGTTCATACCAAATATAGAACTTACCTTTTCTTGGTGATGTCTTTTCGTAGTTTTAATCTTCGATTACAATGTAATACGAAGCACTAGATGTTTCCCAAAAGAGCAAACTTATTATCAGCGTCAGAGACATATCATAAAAAATGCTGAGTTTGATAGATTATTTGAGAAATATACAATCAAATGCTAATACAATCAAGCTTTTCTTCATGTGCCAAAAAGGTTTATTGTTTTTGAATATGGTTTAGTTTATTTACCGATTACATAAAGTCATATTACAATGATAACTATTTTGTTACACTGACATATATTGGATACCGGGTTTTATAGTGCAAATTGCATCCAGCATTGGTCAGATATCTGGCAAACCCATCACATTTAACGCCGAACCATAGAGAAAAATTAAATCGTCTTGGAAAGTATTTATATGATGGTTGAATTTTCACTGAATATCTTTGATGAAACAATTGCTGATTATTTTAAAAATAACGAAATACCGAAGTTTATATGTTGTCAAGGCATATTTACAGCAAATGAAAACAAATATTTAGGGGTGTACTTCTCAAGATCACTGAACGTTTCATATCACATAAATATGAAAGCCTAGAGGGGACTTCTTAATTCTTAATACTTAATTCTTAATACTTAATTCTTAATTCTTACTACTTATTTCTTAATACTTAATTCTTTATACTTAATTCTTAATACTTAATGCTTAATTCTTAATTCTTATTTCTTATGTCTTAATTCTTATTTCTTAATACTTAACCCTTATTTCTCAATTCTTAATACATAAATTTTCTTATTATATTTTAAAATATGACAATTGTGCTGCTCTCCCCTTGCCGAGAGCAAAACCAGCTTGGTAACGAAATTTGAAAACCCCACTCAAATGGATCATATCCCGTGGCCAGAAGATGAACGTCGTGCTTGAGACTAGAGATGAGCTCTTCATTTATTTATGGACAAGATTCATATTCAACCACTATTTGCCACCCACCTCGCCGAGGTCTTCGTCATCTTGTTGAAAGGCAAAAACCTTCAGAAGCACAGCGGCGGTCTCGAAGAGTTGAAGGAGAAACCTTTTACGTCACCACCTTTAAATAAATTGACGCTTCACTTTTTCGGAAAATTGCAACCAATACCGAAATCAAGCATGGATTCCTCTTCGTCGTCTCTGGGGACCAAAGCAAGATCTTGACCTGATTCAACCCATCCCTAAATCTGCACGAGAAGAAATCTTACGAGATAACCCTCGTGACTCTGGAGACATACTACCCCATCCCTAATACCCATGCCGGGAATAATAATTCCGCTATTCCCCAGACGATTATGTCCACTTGTTTCCAGTTGCAGTATTCATCAGCTCCTACGGCAACGATAATATCAATCATGAGATCCAGTGGCAACTGCGGCTGAACAAACACAAGATCATTATCTTTCTCCTTGCTAACTGCGCGACTCTGAGAGCAATGGTCACCTTCGCCAGAAGCTACCGGACCGGAACACAACAGGCAAAACAGGGTTGCCCCGTCAGCGTCCGATTGCTGCATTCCGACCTATCTGGTGAGCATAAGATGCTGCGGTGCATTACTATACTCTTGTAGAGCGGTAAGGATGGTATAGTCTTAGAGATGAACCCAAAAGCGGGTGAGGTATAACGTACAGAAAGATTGATTCCTCCCCATGCTAGCTGGAATCGCCTCTGTTGTGCTACTTATGCTAGCCAAAATCGTGCTACCTGCTTTAAGTGTTGGTGCATTGAGTGATTTTGGCAGTGCAGCCATCCAAAAAGACGTGGGATCCGGATTATACCTCAAAAAGGATGGTAAAGAGTGCTGCAAAATTTTGATGTACTAAAAGAATTGATTATTAAGAAATAGAAATTAAGTAGTAAGAATTAATTATTAATTAATTATTTAGTATTAAGTATAAGGCATTTATTATTAAGAATTATGCAAAAGGAATTAATTTTTAAGAATTTAGCTTTTTCTTTTAAGAATTGAGTGTAACAAAATTAGACTGAAAAATTAAGTATTAAGAATTAAGTATTTAGAATTCCCTTCTAGGCTTTCGTACATAAACAATTATCTAAAGGATAATTTTATAAAGAAATTGAATCATGCAATACGAATTCATGTTGAGCATGGCCATTTCAATAGAATAAATTTTGGAAGTACATGCTGGACATCGGTCATAAGACTACTCTATCTTATGGCTGTTTAGTTTGGTTCCAAGCTTCTAACGCTAGTAAACATTCGCTTGAAAGTTGACAATACCAGTGCGATAAAGATTATGAACATGAAAAGGAATAATCCATGCTAATCCTTGTTATAAGAATTCGGCTGGCAATCAATTAATAATTTTATGGATCGTCTACGTGTGTCGTACTCCACCCATTTTGACAATTTATCTACCGACGGCTTTGTAAAATTGTGTTCAGTGAAATGAAGTCAAGTAAATGCAATGATTGGAAATATTTTGATTAATGAACATTTTTTTTCAATGTGCCGGTCTTGGCCATTACATAGACGGAAACATGAATGTAAGAATATTTAACCTTTTTCGGATTATTCAACTCCGCAAAACTATTCTCTAATTTTGCCGAATACGTACCAGTCCTGTCCATTTTTTAAAGCTAAACAGCCGTATTTTCATAATAGTATATTAAGAGATTTTACGACCTCGAGATTAAAATCTCTAGCAAGAGTTAATTGTTTGCCCCTGGACTCAAATCTTTCCAGAATGTATTTTAGTGGGGATGATATTTGTCCAATGTATATTGACAATAACTCCGAAACGACTGTTAATTTTCTTATCGAATGTCCTGCCTACGCATATATCCGTTCACAACAATTTTTTCCGATATTCAAATAACCGCCGATAATGCTTCACTTGGAATCTATTTTTCGGAGTTACCTACCCTAACTTAACTACATCTTTATAATTGATGTAACAGATTTTTTAATTAACGAATGTTCTGGTATTGAAATGGAGAAAATGTGCAAAATATTTTGATATAAATGCATTCGTACTTTTTATGTACTAATTTATTACATATGTAGAATATTTTTATGTTGTAAATACAGTTTACGATACATGTATATAATCCTTAAATTTTACATTTTACTATCAGTTTTAGTCATATACTATGTAGCAGCTGTACAGTGTTCTATCTTTATCATGATGATAATGTTTTTTGAATAACATGAAGTTACTATTATGAAATGTAAAATTTTATTTTATCTGTCAGTATTGCTGGTTATAACATGTAGACGCAAGCACTGGTATCACACCAGTGCTTGCCCCGTTGTAAAAAAATATATATGCGATTGTAATAGTACATAACGTTTCAAAAGGTAATCCTGTGGTCTAAAACCATCTTAAACCTTACAGTATTTTTTTCTGTATCACTAATCTGGGATATGCTTCGCAAATGACATCTTTTTTCAACTGTTGGTAATTTACTACAAATCTGCTAAAAAACTCATCCATGATGCTTTGTTTTTCTTCCAGTGTTCTATTCTCATTTAAATTGTCAAATATAGGATTGTAGGCCCAAGTTCTAGTAAACTCCATCATAAAGACTGCCTTTTCTCTTCCTATCACATCTGTAAAGATACACGTTACAAAAGTAGATCACATTTACTTAAAGTGAAACTTTGCACTGGTTTATGTTTTCTTACTTGAAATGATGATATTGCCATGAGGCGTCGCGCATTTTTGACGAAATGAAAAAAATAATACAACTTGCAAATGAAGTTATGAATGTTTATTTCGTCAATCGAAAGTTATCTGAATGAAGTAAATAATAACCAAAATAATTGACCGAACATCTTTGATGTACCTTTCAACAACAACTCAAGAAGAACTAAATATATTCACTTTTTTGTTATCCCCTTGAAAATAGTATTGAATTCATATCGTTTTACATAAAACCTGAAAAGTATCAAATGTCAAAATGGCCATCTGCACAAGAAATGTATACTGCAGTTTCGATCTCCTGTTTTTTATTAAGACTTGGTCATTGCTTCTACTAGAGCACTGATAATCCCTAAAGATATCACGAGCCAAGTCATCCAGCTTTTCGGTTCTGAACCGAAAACCAAAAAATATAGAAAATGCATATCGATTAAAACTAAAGAGTAGCTCAATCGTGAAAAACCATGTCCTTAAACAAGAAAGTTTCTTTACGCTCAGCCTTTCAAATAAATCTATAATTCTGGCTTAAATTGTTGATTTTAATTTTATGATGGTATATTAGTTCCAGACATGAGAGTCTGCAGAACTAATCTTAATGCAATTTCGGTATTTTGTTATTTCAGTAGGTTATATACTAACGGAAAAAAGAAACTGTGAACCGATTCGAAATTTCGTAGAATTTAAATAAAAAATCATTTAACACCAAAACAAGTGACTATCAACTGCTAACTTCTATTGTTGAAGATTATTATTAGTGACAGGGAATGCAAAATATAATACAATCTACCGATATTATCACTTTGTAAATTCTTTCGATCCTTCATGTAATTTTAAATTCCGTATTCTGATGAAATTCGAAAGTCTCCATACAACAGGATTAAAAGAAAAATATTTTTCAAATCTATATTTTATACGATTAATTTTTGTTGGTTACTCAAATCTGCAAGAGTGTTACATTTACATGTATTTTTCATAAAATATAGATTCATGTGACGATCACAAGTAAGTGTATATTTTTTAAGGTGAAATATTGTTGTTTTTGATAGATTGACAAGACTTAATTCCCATAAACTAATTTTACAAGAAGTAGCAGGAAATACTTACTCTACCGATACACCTGATCTCACCCATGGTTATTATTGGGTCCGTGTTGTTCATCTGTATGTGTGTATTCATTTTTCTTTTTGTCCCGTACTCAAGTGGTGCCCTTGTTACTTAGTGTTTCCGATGTTGCCTTTGTCGATGGATTGTTCGCTCTTTTGACTGACGGTCCGGTTCTCACTTGCTTTAGACCACTTTAAGCTTTTAAATTGCTTTTCTGGAAGAATGGGAATTGAACTTTCTGTAGCAATTCGTTAATAGCAAGGGAAACAAAAGTACTCTGTGATTTGGAAAAACGCATGTTCATACATTCTAAGCATAAGATAAGTTTTAGTCGGTGTCCTTCAAATGCACATACCTGAACAAAATTTAGGGATTTAACATTTTTTTATTGCATTTGCAAGGCAAATGTTCAAATGTTAGCTTCCTTATACAAGTGCGGGAACTGAATCTACATAGACTCTGAAATCTATTGTTTAAGTAAATGTTTTTACGGACATAACAATAAACAGATAAAGGCTTATATTTATGTTTTTCGGCCAGTGTAGGTGTTTTTTTTTTTATTTTCTTTTTATTATTACATGTTTAACTTATAACATAAAAAAAATAAAATACTAGTAACAGGAAACCAGGAAAAGACTAAAACAAATAAATGGGTCTGAATTTATATTCATTTGAAGTGCAGATGATTCATAATTGATATTTATTTATAAATCCATTGCTTTAATAATACACAAAGAATTTTTCGGCTTTTTTGGAATGGTAAACCAGATCGTATAAAAAAAGTCCATTGCAGGAATAACTCCGTTCATCCCCCTCATTTTAAGTCCGCTTATATCCCATCTTTAAACTAAAACATGTTAACAAATAACTAAATACCGAATTTACTGTGAATTGATTTTCTGCATATGCGCATTTCGACAACTTTTGTCTCTTTAGTGCAGATAAAATCAAAACGTTTGGAAGACCATTAACTCAAAAATATCCAAAACTGATAGGAACAAATAACCAATATGATCTAAATGTAAAGCCAAAATCGGCTAACATGAGCATAACATTCATGCAATGTTTGCATGTACTCTGTGATTTGTGATTTTAACATGCATGCAATAAATAGCATACGCTTGTACTTTGTGATTTTAACATGCACGCAATATGAATCAAAGTACTGAAGTACTGTTTAGTCGGATTTACGCTTTAATTTCGAAAAAAGATAATCTTAAAATTATTTACGGGCAACAAAAGACTAAATAGAAAATGCTGAAGGTATAGAAGATGAACAATAAAAGCGTTGTTGCATTTGGTTAAGTTTACCATGCATCTGTAGGAATTTTGTCTCTTTTATATTCAATCGTTGACAATATCCATTATTTTTTCTTGAAGTGTGGAGTTCTTATAAACATCTCCATTGATTGAATTGTATGCTCTATTGTTTTCTTCAGTTAAAATTTTCAAAATTTTTCATTTTGGCTTTCATATTTTCTTTAAAAAATCAAACTATTTTCACCATCTGTAGTTATAATGCACTCATCTCCCCATTTTATTTGCCAAGTCATCTTACAACCAACTCGATGACTATCCTGTGGTCATGGTCGTGTGTATTTCGAATTGTCTTTTTGGCCCCTCTTTCGGGCAATGGCTGACAGTGTTTTTAGAGTACTTTGCCTGATATCTTATGTCTGATCCCGCATCCATTGATGTTGACAAACATGGACGTAGCGTTGTTCGACGTCCATCAAGTGAATTCTGCTCAAGTCAATGCAACTAGTGCTAGGGTACGTCTCCAATGTACTGTTAGAGATTCTAATATGACCCTCTTCTTTCGCTTGGGAAACAAAGCTATGTGCTAATTCCAACAATATTTTTCCGCACATGCGTATATTTTTTTTTTACAAAAGGATATTCGTAATGTACAATTTCACATTTAATCACTCAATATTCATTTAATTTTATGTAAATAAAGTTTTAAATAATGAATTATCCAAAAATCCACATGAAATAATGACAATAATAGAAATTTACAACAGTTACTAAATTCAAGACTCGGAACTGAAATTGACATAATCGTAACCTAGCAACGAATGTGTTGTTGTAATGAAATCTTATCGATGTTGCAAATCATGCTTTACGATTTAAATATAAGATTTTTAAATTTTAACGTTAATAAATTTATAAATATGGGTTTTATTCCTCTTTTTTTCCGTTTTTGGCTTCAAATTAACATAACTAAGCAGTTATATAAATCAGAAATACAACCAACTCACACTTATACCCGCTTCGATTTTAAAATATCCGTATTTTATATGTTTTATAACAGATTATTTGTATTAAGTCATAAGCTTATGAGCCACTTTATTAATATAGATTTCTCTATGTTCATTTATGTGTGCTTGTATGCATTTTTCCGACATATTTCAATTCTAGTGCAAAACCCAATATTGTTCTCTAAGAGCCGCTTCGAATGTTCAAAACTCTTGTTAAACATATTAGAATCGAAATAGATTATTGCACTTTGGCTCTATGCGAATTAGAACATGGTCAGACCTTATATTTGTCTTCATTTTATACCTCGCTATCGCTCGGTATAAAATATTGACAAATATAAGGTCTGTCCATGTTCTAATTCGCATACGGCCTGCTTGCAATAATCTATTTCTTAATTAGTGTTTTCTCATTGTTGAAAGCCTCATATATTTTTGGGTCTAGCAAATGGGTATGACAAACGCACATCTCTCGGTAGTGGTTTAGTTAGTACGCTAGTTTATTGCAAGGCTATATTCTTTACCGTTGAAAGCTGTCAAGTGTCTAGTGTCGGTCCAACTGGTTGATTATAGCACATCGACAAATATCATTGATAATACGGGGAATATAAAAGGTTTCGAATTAAACTGCAATGTTAGTGCTAAAGAAATGACGTATGTTCTGTTTTAGCTAATATAAGTAAGCATGGACATAAATAGATGATAATACGGGGAATATAATTCTTCTCTAGCGATTCCATAAAAATGTGTTGGTACAATGTATGTCATTGAAAATGGATAAAAGAAGTAAGTCACATGTAAATGCCGTATCTTGACCATATTATGATTCCGAAAAAATAAGGGAACATCTTGCATAACTGTCGAAATTTGGCAAAAAAAA
>MJUU01028752.1:16358-30759 GCA_002080025.1 Modiolus philippinarum
ACCTTTCATTAACTTTACATATTAATTTGATATTTGTTAAATGGTCACATCTTGGTAAGGCACATATTCTGTTTGATTTTTTTTTTCAATCGAAATTTTGTTGTGGTCCAACAATGCCATAAAGTTCGAGTTGACAGTGGACGGGCGTATCATGCGCTCTTGGCGCAGCAGTTTATTGTCAAGTTAATTGTGAAATTAAATGTTTGAATTCTTTATGCTTATTTTTTCAGTAGTTTGAAATTAGGAGATCAAGATCCAGGTCTGAATCCATCAATTAACCCTGGTCAAAAAATTGATTCAACTACAGGAATTCACCACCATTCTATAACAGTTACACCAAATACTGATGGCAAGAAATCTATGTGTGTGAATACAGGGTATGTATGTGAATACTGTTGTGTGTAATGTGTGGGAAATCCTATCGACCTTGACTCTTTTGGATTGAGTTTTGTTTTGTTTAGTCAGCTGGTTTAAAATTTTATATATACATACATTAGGTATATACTGGTAGAAATACATGGGGACTTCCAGGACAGATTTTGCTGTATATTTGTAAGTCATTTCTTAGCTGTGGAACCGTAGCTCTTATGGTCCTTGCGCTGATTTTTTGGTAGTTGAGGACCATAGAGCTACGGATTTCACCCTATTAAAAACTTGCAATTTTGCGACACGAATTGTGTTGCACGTTTCTGGGAGGTTTTTTTTTTTGACAACCGGGCGCCAAGTAAGCGTACATAAGTGTGGTCCTTTTGTTTCATCCAACATTTTGCTTATACTTACAACATTAAATTATACAAGGTGAGTCATAATTTTCATTTATATAGGAAATTGTAGGAATAAAAATGTAATCATTTTGAATATCGCAGTCACATGACATTTCGAGAGGCGGCAATAGATGCCAGATCATGTCCTAAACGGATACATATCTCAAAATTCAAAAGGAATATTTCTTAAATGAAGAGAAATTATGGCGGATTTCCTGGCTCAATAACGTATTATATTTGCAATTCTTCAATGAACATACCAATATTCCTCAAGTAACACCTATAACAACTCCTTCAAAACTCCTATCTTTTCTTTGCCAGTCAACCAATCAAGATTCTATAGAATTCTTTTGTATACCAATTTGTCATTACTGGAGTATCAAGGTAAACCCCTTCAGGCAGTACAAATTGGTATACAATAGAATTTCTTGAAAACATATACAAGAACAGGAAGCAGTTAACTAGTCACCAAATTTTGTTTTTATTTGATAAACAACAGGTGAAGGTTTAGGTTGTTTACCTTGAAGGAGGTTTGATATCATGATGAAACTTTGTATAATGATACAACATAACATGAACTGGTGCCAAGCAGATACTGAGAATTCAAGGTCATGGTTCATTGGATTTGAATTTTATGATTGAATATTTTATATTAATGTTCGTTGTTTTAATTTTTGAAATTCTTCAAAGCATCTCTTTTTGGTCCTTTAAACAGCCTTTTTTAGCTCACCTGACCCAAAGGGTCAGGGTAAGCTTTTGCCATCACTTGGCATCCGTCGTCCGTCTGTTAACTTTTCACATTTTCATCTTCTCCTCTGAAACCACTGAAGCAAATTCAACCAAACTTTACAGGAATGATGTATGGAAGGTCCTCAACAAAGATTACTCATTTCGTTTGGATCCGATAAAAAACATGGCCGCCAGCACGGAACATAGTTTAACATTGGACCCTATGGGAAAATCACATTTTCATCTTCTCCTCTGAAACCACTGAAGCAAATTGAACCAAACTTTACAGGAATGATGTATGGAAGGACCTTTACAAAGATTGCTCATTTTGTTCCGATCTGATAAAAAACATGGCCGCCAGCGCGGAACTTAGGTTTAACATTGGACCCTAAGGGAAAAATCACATTTTCATCTTCTCCTCTGAAACCACTGAAGCAAATTCAACCAAACTTTACAGGAATGATGTACTAAAAGTCCTGAACAAATATTGCTCATATCGTTTGGATCCGATAAAAAACATGGCTGCCAGAGCAAAACTTGATTTCACATTGGACCCTATGGGAAAATACACAGTTTCATCTTTTCCTCTGAAACCACTGAGGCAAATTCAACCAAACTTTACAGGAATGATGTACTAAAGGTTCTCAACAAAGATTGCTCATTTTGTGTGGATCCGATAAAAAACATGGCCGCCAGCGCAGAACATAGTTTAACATTTTGGTCATGAATGGCATTGTAGCATTTTGTCAGGTGAGCAATACAGGCTCAGAGACGACTGAGCCTCTAGTTTTTTTAAAGAATTGCAAAAATCTTTGATTCCAATTTTGGTAAATGTTCTGAAACTCACTTGAACCATTTAATTTTGGGAACTTTACCTAGCTACCATAGTACATTTTTGAATTTGTAAAAACACTAATTTCCAATAACTGAATCGCAAAATTTTTTTATTCCGATTTTGGTAAATTCCTGGAACTCTCAAAGAACTCTTCATTTTGGAAATTTTACCTAGCAACAATGTTAATTCAATACTTTTCAGTTAAAGTAGTCATTTTCCAAACATTGATTGCAAAAATTCTTGTTTCCAATATTGATAAATTTCTTGAAACTCTCTCAGACCGTTTAATTTTTGGAATTTACCCTAGCAACCATACATTTTTTAATTTCTTTTTCTCAAAATGCCTATTTTCAAACACTGAAATGCAAATATCTTGAGATTCCAATTTTGGTAAATTTCTTGAAACTTTTAAAGACCACTTCTTTTTTGGAATTTTGAATTCAGTTTGGAACAAGCCTATTGCAAGAGTCCTTGATTACAGTTTTCATTAATTTCCTGAACTCCCTAAGACCACTTAATTTCTGGAGGTTTTTGTAAATATTGTATGGTCACCATCATTAGCGGGGCATTGTGTCCATTGACACAGATTCTCTTGTTATTTTCCAGTGACGATAAAGAACAGATTTGTTTTGAGATAGATGTTGTAGGTAAGTGATTCTTATAACTTTGTATTTAAATATCTTGTATTGTAGCTGACTTACTATAGAACACCTATTCTTACCATAAACAATCCATTTAGATCCATTTAGATTATTTTTTGTCATCTACATATCACAGGGGCAATAATTTGAATCACTGCATGTAGTTTTGTGTGACTGGCATTTCGAAATAATTCTTGTCATAATTTATTCACCTTATATTTGGTTTGATGTCCAGTGAGCAATATTTCAGCTATATCAGAATGAGAACAATTTAATCAATTCAAAAATTAAAATTATTGGGACAACAGGGGCAATGATGTTTGCATGACATTTGAAAAGGGGAGAAATTGGTAGGGACAGGGAGAGGTTGCTCTTTTTCAAAACATAATAGATCGCTTTTTTGTGTTGCCTGCACCCAGTGCAGGATCGACACATAGGGATCGCTCTGCGTCCTTTTGCGTCTGTCTGTCTATCCATCTGTCTGTTTGTCTGTCTTTCTGTTTGTATGGCTAAAAAATTTTAAGCATTATCCGCATCTCCTCCTTAACCCCTTGGCACTTTTCAACCAAACTTGCAGGAATGCTTCTGTATATATTGAAGATGTGCACCATGGATTTTGTTTTTCATTAACTTTGTTTTTTCCAGATTTTACGCTGTTTTTGGACTTTGTGATAGCTTATTGGAGTCTTGAGAGTATGTCACAATTATCCGCAACTCCTTCTTAATGGCTTTGTATTTTTCAACCAAACTTTCAGGAATCCTTCAGTATATGTTGAAGATGTGCCCATGCATTTTGTTTTTTTTTAATTATGTTTTTTCAGATGTTACGTTGTTTTTGGACTTTGTCATTTAAGCTTATTGGAGTTTTGAGGGCATTTCTCCATTTTCCGCAACTCCTCCTCAACAGCTACAGTAGTTTTTGGACTTTGTCATTTTAGCTAATAGGAGTCTTGAGGGCACATCTCCATTATCCGCAACCTCTTAAAAGGCTTTGTATTTTTCAACCTAACTTGCAGGAATGCTTGAGTATATAGTGAAGATGTGCTCCATGCATTTTGTTTTTCTTTACTTTCGGTTTTTTTTTCAGATTTTACGCTGTTTTTGGACTCCATTATCCACAATTTCCTAAAAAGCTTTATATTGTTCAACAAAACATGTAGGAATATTACAGTGTATATTGCAGATGTGCACCATGCATTTTGTTTTTCTTTCCTTTCATTTGATTCCAGAATTTTATATTATCATTGAATTTGTGCCTTAGGTTATGAAGTCTTAGGGTATTATCCATTATCCTCAACTCCTCATAAACGGCTTGGTATTTTTCTACCAAACTTGGAAGAATGCATTGTTCAGTATATAATGTAGATATGCAACATTGACTTTTTAATTCTATTAAACACAGGAGTTCTTAAATATATGTAGTCCAGGCGACACATGTGTTCCATGGAACACCCATACATTTTTATACTGTAGCGAGGTAGCGTCTCCAACACGGTTTGTCTACTATTATTCACAGCTAGACTTTCCGTATTATGACCTAACTGTCCTGCATAAATAGGACATTTCCCTATCTACCACCTGGGACATGCCACCCAGCCCTGTTGACAGCAACCCTGATTCCAATTCAGGAACCATTCAGGAACCAGTCCTGATATGTGGATCATAGCTTCAGTTTGCAGAACTGTATTGTATAAGACAGTGTCAAATCTACAGCATATCGTGTTTATCTTTGACAAGAAAGTTAGTATATAGATGACACGCATCATAACTAGAAGGTACAAGTGGTGTACTTACCATGAAACTGATGTGGAAACACACCATTGAAGAAAAAACGGAAGTGGGGAAATTTTTATTATTTTCCGTTGGAAGTGTGTGTAGGCACAGGCCTTTGTATCTATAGGGTAGCTATGATGCTGGGTACTAAGTTGAAAGTATTCTGCATTGTCTTTGAAACTGCAAAAAAATTCAAGTTTAAAAACTAAAATAAATTCCTAGTATTGACCATGTAAATTGATTTATTTTTAGATCCACCAGCAAGTACTGGGGTAAGTTTTGGCATTAGTAGTTGTACATATTGAAATTACAATGAATATAGTGTAACAGTTACTATGCTACATCAGAAGAATATACATAGAGAATGGCAAAATTAAAAATTAAGTTCAAACAAAGTTGATTCCTGAGAAACCGCTGGCCAGAATTCATTAAAATTTTACAGGATTGTTAGTCACCATATGTACTAGATCATATCGCATCGCCATTTTGATTCGTCAAATATTATAGGGGTTATTGGACTTTAAAAATTTAACAATGCTATTCAATGACAGATCTTGTGGAGGCAACTCCTCAAAAACCACTACTCAGATTTCCTTCAAATTTTCCAAGATTATTAGTCTCTATATGTACTAGATCATAACAAAAGCAAAGCGACAGAGGGACATAGTAATGGGTCTGCGTCCTATGTCACGTTTTTTGTGGGCGCAACTCCTATTACACGACTGGGCAGATTTTGCTGAAATTTTGTGATTGTTTGTCACCAGCTGAAGTTGATCATATCATGCCGCCATTTTGATTTTACAAATTTTACAGTAGTTATGGGACTTTATTGACTTAATGCATGCTACAGCTTAGGAACACTTTGTGGGTGCAACTCCTCAGAAACCACTGAACGGATTATGCTAAAATTTTCTTTGAAGATTTGTCACTATATGTCCTTGATCATATTATGCCGCCATTTTGATTCTACAAATTTTACGGGAGTTATGGGACTTAATCGACTTAATGCATACTACAACATAGGAAGACTCCTCAAAATCCAATAAAGGGATTTTGCTGAAAGTTTGCTTGGCTGTTTGCCACCTAATGCAGTTGATCATATCCTGCTGCCATTTTGATTCACAAAATTTTACATGAGTTATAGGACTTTATCGACTTTACTGCAGCGGCGGGGGACATAGCTACGCGTAGCAATCTTGTTTGACAATTTTCACAAAACATAGCATATAACAACCCTCCAGCATTAAAACATGTAAAATAATAATAAAAAAGACCTGATAACATGTTACACAAAAATAACCCAGTACCATTGTCAAAATATAATCAATGTGTTCATGCAATCTATCTTCAAACCATTGAAATGCAAGTTTGTCAAAAACTGAATTTGCCCTTTTGTTAAAATCTTAACCGCTGTATATAGCATCAATTTTAAGATCTTAATGTGTCATATTTAACCAGAAGGAATGTTTAAAGAACTACTGTTAATGTAGAAATTTCAGTAATTTACTAAGCATTGGATCAAACAAATCAAATATTAACTATATATTTTCAGACAAATCTGAAGTACACTGGCCCAACATTAGGACCAGATTCTATTGTGGACTGTCAGACAGAAACATTGTGTCATATAACTGTACAGACAGAGAAAAAGAATGGAAAATGGTAAGTTCTGGTCTGTGTTTTCCTTAGTTAAAACTTATGAAAATCAAAGTTAATTCATTTTTTCTTTTTCATATTTGTTATATTGAATGGGGTAGTTTTTTTTAAAAGAAAATGTAGTGTAGTAATGTAAAATAATTATACCCCTGCCCTGGAGGAGAGGAAGGGTATTCTGTTTTACCCTTGTCTGTCATTATCCACACTTGTTTGTGTCCTAACATTTTTTTATTTGAAATACAGATTAGTTTATGTATAAAACAGTTAATGCAGTGTTACATGGAAAATATTTCACACAAAAAATATTATGTATTTTCTGTTTTAGCCCACCCATTATGGAGAAGACGGATGAAACTTTCATTTTTGATGTCCATATATTTCCTCCCGATCCAGCGACTTGTGTGACAGATGTAGCCTTCAAACCTACTGTTACAGAAACTGGACAGAAACAAATTTGTCTTCATATGAATTCTGGGTAAGTGTTGATGTCACTTTTGTCCTATATAAAAGTTAAAAAAAATAAGAATATGTCCATGAATTTGCATATCTTCCAACTGTCACCATTGACTTCTCCATTAAGCATGGATTTTAAAATTAAGACCACTTATACCATCATTATTTTACAAAACAGTCATTTGCTAATTTCATAATGGTTGTGATTTGTTTAAAATGCTAAAACGAGAATTTAAGCCTCCTTTATTGGTTTTATCAAGGACTTATAATGAGAAGGATATGCAACTTGTACACAATCCATTTTTGCATTTTAAAGTAGTACATTGAGTTTCACAAAATTAATATTTTTCGTAAAGTGTGACATCAACTACACTGCCAGAACAATTTTTATGACCATCATTATTATATTTATGTAGTTATAATGCTTTAAAGGTAGTGTCCCAAAATTGATGAAATTTGATACCTCGTGATATAGTTGCAATTTATCACGAGATGCTTATCCTTCTCATTATATGTCCTTGGTTTTATGGAATGCTGGGAGTTGTCTCATGTGTCAGTAAGCTTGATCAAATATGAGAAATTATTTTTAGCTCACCTGGCCTAAAAGGCCATGTGAGCTTTTGCCATCACTTGTCGTCCGTCATCCATCCGTAAACTTTTTATATTTTGACCATATTCTCAGAAACCACTGGACCAATTTTAACCAAACTTTACAGGAATGATGTATGGAAAGTCCTTTACTTAGTTTGTCAAAATATTTCCAATCCGCAAAAAACATGGTTGCCAGCGCTGAACTTAGGTTTAACATTGGACCCTATGGGAAAAAGCATATATTTGCTGTCTCCTCTGAACCTACTGAAGCAAATTGAACCAAATTTTACAGGAATGATGTCTGGAAGGTTCTTTGTGTAGATTGCCACAATTTATCTGATCTGCTAAAAAAAAAACATGGCCACCAGCGCAGAACATAGTTTAACATGGGACCCTCTGGGAAAAGCATATATTTGCTATCTCCTCTGAAGCTACTGAAGCAAATTGAACCAAGCTTTACAGGAATGATGTATGGAAGGTTTTCCACATAGATTGCCGAAAATTTTCTGATCCCATAAAAAACATGGCCACCTGCATGAAACATAGTTTTACATTGGACCCTATGGGAAAAGCATATATTTGCTATTTCCTCTGAACCTACTGAAGCAAACTGAACTAAGCTTTGCAGGAATGATATATGGAAGATCCTTCAAATAGATTGCCGAAAATTTTCTGATCCGTTAAAAAAAAAATGGCCGCCATCGCAGAACATCAGTAAACCTAGGACCATATGGAAAAAGCATTTATGTTCTATCTTCTCTGAAGCCACTGAAGCAAATTAAAGCAAACTTCACAGGAGTGATGTATGGAAGGTCCTCTACGTAGGTTGCCGAAATTTTTCTGATCTACCAAAAAACGTGGCAGCCAGCGCTGAACTTAGGTTTAACATTGGACCCTATGGGAAAAGTATATATTTCTTATCTTCTCTAAAGCTACTGAAGCAAATTGAACCAAACTTTACAGGAATGATGTATGGAAGGTCCTCCACATAGATTGCCGAAAATTTTCTGATGCCATAAAAAACATGACCGCCAGCACAAAACATAGTTTTACATTGGACCCTATGGGAAAAGCATATACATGTATATGCTATCTCCTCTGAACCTACTGAAGCAAATTGAACCAAACTTTACAGGAATGATATATGGAAGGTCCTTCAAATAGATTGCCGAAAATTTTCTTATCCGCTAAAAAACATGGCCGCCAGCGCAGAACCTAAGTAAACCTAGGACCATGTGGGAAAAGTTTTTATGTTCTATCTTCTCTGAAGCTACTGAAGCAAATTATAGCAAACTGTACAGGAATAATGTATTGAAGGTCATTAATGTAGATTGCCGAAATTTGTGCCAAAAAAAAACATGGCCACCAGCACAAAACTTAGTTTTACATTGGACCCTATGGCAAAAACATAAATTGGCTATCTCCTTTGAAGCTACTTAAGTAAATTGAAACAAACTTTGCCAGAATGATGTATGGAAGGTCCTTCACATAGATTGCTGAAAATTTTCTGATCCAGTAAAAAATATGGCTGCCAGCACGAAACATAGTTTAACATTGGACCCTATGGGAAAATCATGTTTTCATCTTTTCCTCTGATACCACTGAAGCAAATTCAACCTAACTTTACAGGAATGATGTACAGAAGGTACTTTACAAAAATTGCTTATTTCATTTCGATTTGACAAAAAACATGGAATCCAGTGCTAAACATGGTTTAACATTGGAGCCCGGTATGAGATAACCATCCTTTTCATCATCTTCTCTGAAACTAATCAAGCAAATTTAACTAAATGTATAGAGGGAACTTTGCAAAAATTATTCATTTCAATAGGATCAGACAAAAACATGGGTATTAATGGAGAACATAGCTAAACGTAAAATACATCTGTTTTGGTCATGCATGGCATAGAAGCATTTTGTCAGGTGAGCGATACAGGCTCAGTCTGTGAGCCTCTAGTTATACCTATTATTGTCCTTGAGGTGCACCGTCACTGTTGTGAGATTCTATGCATCCTCCAGAAGGAAACCATATGTATTAATTTGTTTTATGTATTGACAGGTCAACTTCGGACACCAAAAGATGTTTCAAGGTCATGGTCTCCAATAAAAAAGGTATGTGTTGTAGTGTTATCTGTGTTGTCATTGGTTCAGTTTTATTTAGAGTAAAACTGATATTGTCAGGAAGCTTTTTTGTCATTCAACAAACAGCCAGGAAACACAGACTCATACCTTTTTTTTTTGTTCAACAACATCAACTTCCTGTTTGACAGTACTTCAAAAATTTCATGCGAGTGGTGGAGGTATGCTTGGCACGATATGGTGTGCAAATCCATGTTTACTACATTAGCACTACAGTTTATGCTACATTCCTTTTTGAAGATGACAATTTGAAGTCCTCGATGTAGGGTAGAGATACAAGTTAAAGTGTAGAACGGGGGCATTAAGTTTTACTTTTGTCCCTCTGTTCATCTGTACGTACGTTGGAAATTGAAATTTTTGTCAAGGATTTCTCAGCTTGTGTAGTCAGGATGACTCAGGAATGATTTGATATTTGGTATGCCTTTTCAAGTCCGTCACTCATCTACTTCCTGTTTGTAGATATATCTAAATGGCAGAGGCATCAGTGTCCCATGGACACATTTTTATGCCCTGCCCAGGAATGTGGAAGGGGCTTATAGTGTTACCCTTGTCCGTCCTTCCGTATGTCCGTACATACGTCCGGTTAAGTTTTGCATTTAAGTCCATTTCTCAGAAACTGTAAGGTATAGAACAATGATAGTAGACCAGTAGGTAGATCTTGGATAGTACTATAGAGTTCACTAGGCAGTTTGATGCTTTGACCTATATTTCTTGGTTGAGTGACTCTGGTTAAGTTTTGTGTTAAAGTCCATTTCTCAACAACTACATATTATAGGACAATGATGTTTCATTAAATTAATTGCCTTGATGAGTATTACCCAAATCATTGACAATTAGGTGGCTTTGACCTACATTTTAGGCTTTAGTGACTTTGGTTTAGTTTTGTGTTAAAGTCCATTTCTCAACAACTGCACATTATAGGACAATGATATTTCATCAAATTAATTGTCTTGATGAGTACTTCCAAAATCATTGACAATTAGATGGCTTTGACCTACATTTTACGCTTCAGTGACTTTGGTTAAGTTTTGTGTTTAAGTCTATTTCTCAACTACTATGTATTGTAGCATCATAATATTTCACTGTAACATTCAGCTAAAAGAGATCTGCCCATTTCACGAGCAATTGGGTGACCATGACCTACATTTTATGGTTGAACAACTTTGGCAAAATTTTTGATTTCATCACATTTCAGTGACAGGGAACTAATTTTATGAATGATTGACTTGAGTTAATCTGTTGCGATAAATTATTGGCGGGGCATCCGTGTCTAACAGACACATTCTCTAGTTTTTTATTAAGTCTCCCAAACAAAGTTTGGAGAACTTACCGTCTTGTCTCGATTTATTCGACGGCCAAAATTTTCGACACTTTTCATTTTTTCAGAAAAGTCAAAATTTTGATATCTTCAATTTTTCGACCATCTTCAAAAATCTTCTGATGAAAAAAATCAAAGTTGATTGATTTGAAAGGAAATTACAATAATTATTTCAACAACACTGTTCAGGATGTACAAACATCGTTTTCTTTGTTAATATTATCAGTTCGTTACCTTATATATTCAATAAAATATTTTTCACATGTTTTATTTGAAAAAGATCGTTCCAGACATGAATGGTTTGTTTACTTCCTTGTTCAAAGGGAGATAAATGAAGGTCACTTCCTGTATTTAAAAAAGAAATTAATAAGGAATTTCAAAGCATTTGCTTAATGAATAAACTGAAATTATTAAATAAAATTTGTATAAAAATAGGATTTTTAATTTTCCATTGTTATAAAGTACATTAAAAGTGACTGAATTGTCAGTGTCAGGTGATAGTCACGTGATTGGCGGC
The DNA here is from genome assembly GCA_002080025.1 of Modiolus philippinarum. NCBI lineage: Eukaryota > Metazoa > Mollusca > Bivalvia > Mytilida > Modiolidae > Modiolus > Modiolus philippinarum. The sequence goes on from MJUU01028752.1 coordinate 27,775, forward strand.
CATTTAAGGTATTACCCACGCTTGGCACTTGAGTAAAGTGTCACCTTTAATTATATTTCAGGGCCTCAATTAGGAGTGGATATGGGATAGATGATATTACAATAAAACAATATGACAAGCTGTTGTCAAAACAAGTGTCCCAAGCCCAAGTAAAGTTGTCAATTAAATAAATTGCTATCAAAGTGAATTCATGTCTTCTATTACTATACTTGCTTTTTTAAAATTAATAATCAACTCCACTTCTGTTTTCTTTGCAATTTTTATTGATTTCCCTGTATTGTACCCCTGTAAACACATTTTTGTTAAAAATAGAAACCGGAAATCATTGTTCTGGATCGATACACAACAAAGTGATGACCTTTTTATGACAGCTTGTGTGTACAAATTACTATGACATCTTAGTAAAAGCTAATTGCATTGTGATTAAATGGGTTTTATTAAAATTATCTCATCATAATAATGGCAATACACGAGTCTAATGAGAGAAAATCAGACCACCTTGATCACGTGATTCAGTCCAGGTAAAATGTAAACAACGTGTTGTTGAATAAGTTTTAATTAATAATAAAACAATAATAAGTCTGAATAGCTTTATTTAAATAATAAAAACAACACAAATACTGCATAGTTTTATTAAAAAGATATAACAGGCATTCATAATAAGGTAACTGTTACCGGCAAACATTGGGACTGATGACATAAGCGCCGATTGCCGATTTCTGTTGAAATCTGCCCTGAAAATATAAAAAAATCATATTTTTCGACGTTTTTTCAAAATCCCCAAAAAGTGGTGAATCTGAGTGTCGAAAAATTTGAGTAATTACGGTATAGTTTTTGCTCCGTTTCTTATTTTTTGTTATTCTTCTTCTTTCTTTCTTTTTCTTCTCCTGCAAGTTTGTCCGCCCCCATTGCCATGGAAACTGAAAAAAGGCGGGAAAATTAAAAGTGCTCCAAATTGGATGAAATTTTACAAGAAGATTGTGCAAATTGTGTTGAACATATTTTTTGGTTAAAATTTTTCAAAATGGTTGCTGTAGCCATGGAAACTGAAAAAAGGCAGGAAAATTAAAAGTGCTCCAAATTGGATGAAAGATTGTGCAAGTTGTGTTGAACATATTTTTTGGTTAAAATTTTTCAAAATGGTTGCTGTAGCCATGGAAACAGAAAAAAGGCAGGAAAATTAAAAGTGCTCCAAATTGGATGAAATTTTACAGGAAGATTGTACAAGTTGTGTAGAACATATTTTTCAAAATGGCAGCCATTGCCATGGAAACTGAAAAAAAGCAGGAAAATTAAATCTGTGCCAAATTGGATGAAATTTTACATAAAGATTGTACAAGTTGTTTTGAAATTATTTAAATGGTGGCCGTTGCCATGGAAACCCCAAAAAGGCGGAAAAATTAAAAGTGCTCCAAATCCGATTAAATTTACAGAAAGATTATATAAGTTGTTTTGAACTTATTTTTGGGTCAAAATTTTTCAAAATGGCAGTCGTTGCCATGCAAATGCAAATGGAAAAATTGGGGGAGGGGGAGATTAAAAGTGCTCCGAATTTGATGAAATTAATGGGAGTTCATTTGGGTGACTTTGTGTTTGCATCCAATCACAGTTATTACTTGTTTCTTATTTTATTGGAAGGAGCTGTCAAAAGTTGATAATGGAAATTTTTGCTATGTTTTGTTTTACTGTTGACTTTAACCCTTCCAAAATTCATAACCAAAGACAATTTACAAATTGATAGAAATTTGCCATCAGTTTTTTCATTCACGTCCATATGTATTTTAGGCATCTGTTTTTTGTTTTTTTAATTGACAGAAAGTTATAAATCTTAGTGTATACTAAACCCAGAAAAATACTGCAAATTATAATGTCATAATATTATTTAGAGCTGTTTCAAATATGATGGGGATCATTGAAGGCACTTTCGTTAACTTGCACCAAATGTCGTAAGTTATACGTTGCTCGCAATGCAAAAGTTTATTCGATTCTCTGCAACAAAAACTTATAAAAAGTACCTGTTTCCTTCCAAAGACCTTTTGGATTTTTTTTTGGAAGAACCAAAAAATAGCTAAAATAAAATATTAAGTATCTTACTATAAATTGCTGTGAAATTAACAGAAAGTATTGACTATCAGAAAAGGAATCTCCACAAAGTATATATTTATGTTAGAAATATTGGTTTTATTACAGATCCTTGTGTACCAGTATATTGTATGAATAATGGTGAATGTCAAGTCAAAGGAACTGTCGGTGAATGTATTTGCCCGATGGGCTTTACAGGAAACAAGTGTGAAAAAGGTGTGTATTGATTTTGTTTTAGATGTAATTTTGGTAAAATACAAATTATCTTTGATCTAGCAATATTACCATTTGTTTCATTTTTATCCCTGCACTTTCAAAGAAAGTTCGGGGATAATGTTATACCCTCCGTCTGTCCGTCTGTCCGTCCGTCCGTCTGTCCGTCTGTCCATCACACTTTTCTTGTGACTCAAACTCCTCCTACATTTTTGGATTTAGGGATTTAATTTTGTTGTAGAATTGTTGCATATAGTCTGCAGATGCGCAATAAGCTTTCGGATTTTCGATATTGGTCTTGGTGCAAACAAGGGGCCCCATGATGTCAATTTTTACACATGTGGCATGTGACACAAACTCCTCCTACATTTATGGATTTAGGGATTTAATTTTGTTATAGAATTGTTGCATATAGTCTGTAGATGCGCAATAAGCTTTCGGATTTTTGATATTGGTCTTGGTGCAAACAAGAGGCCCAATGATGTCAATTTTAACAAAGACCCATAGATGTCGATTAGACACATGTGGCATGTGACGCAAACTCCTCCTACATTTTTGGATTTAGGGATCAAATCTTTATATAGAATTGTTGCATATAGTCTATAGATTTGCAATAAGCTTTTGGAATTTTGATTCCGGTTCCAACTTTGGTAAATTTCCTGAAAATGTCAAAGACACTTATTTTTTTTT